>CM039522.1:12986297-13080640 GCA_022433055.1 Begonia peltatifolia
GGGGGGGGGGGGTTCGCGCTGGGGAGGGAGAACACCGATGGTGTTCTTCTTCTCCTTTTTTTTTTTTTTTTTATAATAAAAAATAATAATAATAATAATAATAATCCTAATTACTATGTCACCCTTACTTTTAACCGTTTAATAATCTGTTATACGATCCGATTTCGGTTGAATTATTAAATTTTTCTCTTCTTCAGTAGTTTCAAAATAATATTTTACTTCAGGGTAGAAATTCTCCATTCATAATTCCGACCAAAACTCCACCAATTACAATTACATAAATTCGAAATTAGTTTAAACAGAAAAATCTGGGTGTTACAATATCTTTATTTTTGTCTCTTCAATGTATTCTTCCCTCGAATTTCTTTTTTGAAATTCTTCATAATAAAAATAAATAAATTCAATTTTTCTTTTGTTCTTGAAGTTTTAAATTCTTATCTTTGAATTTCGGTTCTTGCTATTAAAGTTTCGAATTTTATTATTGAAATTTCGATTCTTGATTTTCACTCTTGAAATCTTGATTCTGGTTTCTAAAAGTTTGAATTTCATTCTTGAATTTTCGAGTCTTGTTCTTAAAGTTTCGAATTTGCTCGTAAAGTTTTGACTTTGTTTTTAAATTCTAAAATTATTCTTAAAATTTCGATTCTCATTCTTGAAGTTTCGAATTTTATTCTTGAAAGGTCGATTCTTAATCTTAAAGTTTGAAATTTTATTCTTGAAATTTCAATAATTGTTCTTAAATTTCTAGTATTGTTCTTGCAATTTTTTATTTTTGAATTATTTCATGCTTGTTCTTGAATATTTGATTCTTGAATTATATTTTGTTGTTCATTGATATGCTCAATCATCATTATTGATAAATTAGATTCTTGTTCTTAAATTCCATTGACATCATTATTTCCATCCTTACAAAATTGCTTGATTCTACTAATATTGAAGATTGAAATTTTTAGCTTAAAAGTTTGACTTGTTTGTTGAATATTTTCTCTTGATCAAGTTTTTACATAAAAGAATAAAAGAAAAAATTGAGAGGTAGTAGGCAAGAGGTGAGACTACTATAATAAAAGTCATTATTTGACTGAAACACAAGAGAAATGATATTGTTGGAGTGTAAACACGAGAAGGAGTAAGAGAGGTCCATTAAACTAACTTTGTATTTAACAAGTTTTCTTGTTGTTTTTTCCTTTTTTTTTACACCATGCTTAAATTCCACAAAATCTTTGAAATGCAATACATACCCAAGGCAGAAAAAGAAAGATAATATCAACGAAAGCAAATCCAAGAGTACAAAGCTTCATGAAAGATTGAACAACTTTGTGACATGAGGATGGAGAAATATGAGGAGGCACAAGAGGCAAAGATACAAAACTTGTTCATGCATTTCTTAAGTTTTTATTTTGTGTTGTTGAAGAACCTTGAATTTAATATACCTGGAGTTTTCATTAGTTTCTATTAATTTTGTCAATTAATCTTAAAAAATGATTGTTTTTTCCATAATCTCACCCTCCTTTCCATCCCTCATTGGTTGCTAAATTCTAAACGGAACTCCGAAGGTAGTGTCAGTTTATGGAGGCACCGTCAGCATTCACTCTCTCTAATTGTACAGATAATTAAATATGCAGATGGAAGCAAGCCGGGAGATACCCTATCGTTCAATTGAAGAAATTCTACAAAAGCAATGGCGATTTCAGGTGTTAGGCAAGACAAGTTTCACTCCCTTCTTCTTCAAGAAGAAAAGAGGGATGTCAAATGGAGATTTGTAGGTTCTCTTTATTATGATGCTGTCAACAAGCTTTTCAAAGAAGGCAAGACCAAGGTCTCTCTCTCTCTCTAGATGTTTCTGTTTCTCTCTCTAACTTGGAGTGGGAAAAGTAGATTGGCCTTCTGGATCGTTTGAAGAAGTACAGAACCTGGTGAAGAATTGGGAAACGGAGGTGCTCCACAAAACTTTCTCTGATGACGACGTAACAGTGGATCCAAAGAAATACACCCTCAGTCTCAATGGTAATCATAAAATAAATCAAAACCTGAAAACTCAAATCAAATTTTGCTGAGTAGAAATGGCCGAAAAATGAAGGAAGAAAAGTGAGGAATTTGGAAGAATAAAGAAAGCTAAGTCGTTGCTTCATACCTCCCTTCCAGAAACGATGTGACTCTACAACCCATGCGTACAAACAGCGAATTCTTCCCATCAAACTTTCACCACAGCTTTCAGGCAGGGGTTTGCGCTTGAAGTTGTTGAGGTTTATTCTGATCCGCCATCAACTGTATACAAATTTGAGCATTGGGGTTGGTTTCATGGAAAGGGCCGTTCAAAGGCCATCCTCTAACCAGGGAGAAAGTCGAGCTTTTCGGAATCGCCATTTTCTATGTACTCTTTCCACTGATTCTCGCACTCTGTCAAGATTATTGGCTTTTTCTTAAAAGTGTAAAAATTATTTTAAACATCATTTAAAAAAAAATTATTCTTAAATATTAATCTTAACAAATCAAATATCAAATTATAAAAAATTTAATAATCTAAATTCTAACAAATACCCTATAATTTTCCATTTTATACTTTACACACAAAACGGAGGGCCGTGCTACTGTAGACGGGGGCCCGTGCTACAGTAACGCGGGTCCTGCTCTCAAACCCTTCTTCATTTATAAATTTATTTTTAAAAAAATATCAAACGATATTTGATTTAATTGAAATTATTAGCACATGTTTCCCATATCATGTGAAGTATTCTAAAAATTTTCGTTATTTTCTAATACTGGTATGATTTATTATAATTTTTTTATAAACTAAATAACTAAAATTACAATATATCATACAAGTATTATAAAAGTATGGGTTTTTTTTTCAAAAAAATTCCTAATGTATTAATCATAACAAATCAAAGCTCAAACTATAAAAAATCTAATAGTCTAAATCCCGACGGATGCCCTATAGTCTCTTGTTCTGTACTTTGCACACAAAACATCGTCCGTGCTACTGTAGACGGGGGCTGCACTAATGTAGAGGGGGGCTGCGCTATAGTAACGCGGCCCCCACTCTCGAACCCTTTTTTATTTTATAAATTTATTTTTAGAAAAATATCAAACGATATTTGATTTACTAGAAATTTTTAACACATATTTTCTACATTATAATCTGAAAATTTTCATAATTTTCTAAAACTTGTATGATTTATTATATTTTTTTATAAACTAAATAACTAAAATTACAATATATCATACAAGTGTTATAAAATCACGAAAATTTTCAAATTATCTTTCACATGATGTGGGGAGTACGTAGTAAAAATTTCAAATAATGTAATATTGTTTGGTATTTTTTTAAAATTAATTTTTAAGATAGCACCATGTTCCTTCTTCACTTTATAAATTAATTTTAACAAAATAAAAAACGATGTTAAATTTACTTGAAATTTTTGTCATATCTTCACCACATTATGGGAAGATAATCTAAAAAGTTTCGTAATTTTATAACATTTGTATGATATATTATAATTTTAGATAATTATGTTATAAACAAATTATGATAAATCACACAAGTGGTAGAAAACCACTAAAATTTTTCAATTATATTTTCATAATGTGGTAAAAATTTCAAATAAATTGAATATCGTTTGATTTTTTTAAAAAATTAATTTATAAAATAAAAAATGGTTGGAGAGCAAGGGGCCGCATCCGCGTTACTGCCTTCTCGGGCACTGGCGGAGTTTAAATTGTTAGGTTTTTGATAGTTTGAAATTTGATTTGTTATGATTAATGGTTTTTTTTAAAGAAAAAACCATACTTTGATGTTTAAATGGTTTTTTTAATGAAAATTTTCAATTCTTAGCGAAAAGGGTGGAGAGTTAATAAACTCAACGAGTTAAGCGACGATGAGAGGAGAGATAAAACAATAATTTTTTAAAGTTTACTTACGAAACTCAACGGAAACATTAACAACAATGTGTCTATTACCAGCACTTTAAAATAGAATGTGTCAATTGACCAAATTAAATGTTCAAGCTATTAGTTGAAGACACTTCCATATTTTAAGCTCTATTTTAATATTTACCCTAATAAAAATTTTACTACACTAGTAGTTTTTTATCAAAGAAGATTTTTCCATGTCAAATCTTGTTATTAGTTTTCGTGTTTTCTTCTGTACAACAAAAAATAAAAAAAGTGACCACGAGATTTAAAGTGTAAAAATCTTTTCAGAAAAAAATAACAAATATTTTAGAATATCTATTATGACAAGTCGAACTCAAGCTTACATAAATTTGTCAAGAAAAGAATTGTAAATGAGATCCCACTCTAATTGGAAATCGGGTCATCAAATTATAACAACTAATCACTTCATATTTGTAAGTTCAAAAAAATGATGTGAACCGAGAAACGATAAATCTCAAAGTCAAAGACCATGATTTTATAGAAGATAAAAGAACTTCAATTAATAAAGCTTCACATGATTTAGTAAGGAAAACCCAAGAAAAAGAACAATCACAACATGAGCAAATGACTATTAAAAAAAAAAAAGTTTCGTAGTTTGTAGCATGAAGTTGGGTCACACAAAACCCCGTACATTGGACAGAGAAGGGTAAAGATCTATGCAAATTAAAAAGAGATAAATATTCACGTGAATTAGAAAGAGATAAAGATTCACTTGGATTTAATGATGATGTGATCCAAGTTGATACCAAGTCAAAGCCCAAGAGCAAGGATTTAATTGAAGATATAAGCAGCCTAATGACCAAAGCAAGAAGTCAAAGATTCTTGGAAGATCTTTTGAAGGAAGGGTGCGGTGCACATGAACACGAAATAATTAAAAGGGAGGATGCGACTCACATGTATATGCAAGAATTAAAAGAAACATGTCATGCACATGTACATATAAGAGTTAAAAAGACATGCGCCAAGCACATGCTTATATGATAAATAAAAAGTCACAGCAAATCTACATACAAGTGCATGCAAATCTTGTATAATAGATCTTGTCTTGACGAATCTACTAACGTGAATTAAAAAGAGATATAGATTCACATGGATTTAATAATGATGTGAACCAAGTTGAGACTAAGTCAAAGCTCAAGAGCAAGGATTCAATTGAAGATATAGGCGACCCAATGACCAAAGCAAGAAGCCAAATATTTTTGGAAGATCTTTTGAAGGAAAGGTGCAGTGCACATAAACACGTAATAATTAAAAGGGAGGATGCTATGCACATGCATATACAAGAATTAAAAGAAACATGTCATGCACATGTGCATGTAAGAGTTAAAAAGACATGCGCCAAGCACATGCTCATACGATAAATAAAAAGTCACAGCAAGTGCACATACAAGTGCATGGAAAGCTCGTATAATAGATCTTATCTGGACGAATCTACTCACGTAAATTAGAAAAAGATAAAGATTCACATGGATTTAATGATGATTTGATCCAAGTTAAGATCAAGTCAAAGCTCAAGAGCAAAGATCCGATTGAAGATATGGGCTGCCCAATAACCAAAGCAAGAAGCTGAAGATTCTTAGAAGATCTTTTAAAGGAAGGGTACGGCGCACATGAACACGTAATAATTAAAAGAGAGTGTGCGACACACATACATATGCAAGAATTAAAAGAAAAATGTCATGTACATGTGCATGTAAGAGTTAAAAAGACATGCACCAAGCACATGCTCATACGATAAATAAAAAGTCATAGCACATGTCCTGATCTGAAAACCTACCCGTTTCACTGCTCTGATATCATCTCTGTCATGCCCCGAAAACCTTACACGGTTATCGGTTTGCACACTTCTACTACTCACTCACTACGCTTGAAAAATTTATACAATTTAAAACTTTTGTTCCTCAACTTAAAACGACATTTTTGAAAATATTTTAAATAACATTGCAGCGGAAAACTCGATTAAAATCAGTGTAAATAAAACTTTATTTTTATAAAACATAAAACAGAGAAACCGGTCGACACCTATAAAAGTCGGTCGACACTTGGATTGTCTCGGGTTTTTCGTCGGTCGACACTGAGAACACCGGTCGATATTTCTACGCTCATCTCAGAGAGAGCGGTCGACACCTGCTTTATCAGTTCGACACCTTCGTCCTTTCTGTTTTCCAGCAGTTGAGCCTTGCGGCCGACACTCTACCATCTTTACATTAACTGGTTGACACTTCCACACACAGGTCGACACCTCATGAGACTCTGTCTCCGTAGATCGACCTTCGCGGTCGACACCTACCGGGTTTGGTCGACCATTAAACCTATCGGTTGACACTACCTCCTCAGAACTCTGTTTAAAAACCAAAAAAATTTTACAAAATCAACCGACTTCGACTCAACGCTAAAAAATAACTCAGCGTACACTTTTCCATCAACTCAAAATCATTATTTACGTAAAGAAAACGACTACTAAAGTTTGAAATTCGTCTATACATTCAATCGACCCAAAACCACAAAAATCATTTCAATTATACTCCCAAAACCCATACCTATGCCTACCTTAGTCAAAACGCCCTTACAACTGGGCAGATCGTCCACGTGCATACTCCTACAACCGCCTCCTAATCCTGGGCATGATCTGATTACTCACCGGCTATGTCGTCATCACCTACATCACAGAACTCAACTATAAGCCTAATGCTAAATAAGTAATGTATAAAACTTAAACATTGAAAATAAATACATCCTAACATATGCTGTTTCTACAGTTTCGTCTCTACTTTTGTTTTCGTCTCTTTCTTACATCTTCTTTATCTTCTTACTACTAGATTCTTCTTTATGTGCTAGATCAAGGTGACACACCTTGCGGTCCACCTTTGGGGATAAAGGCACCCTCAATCTAGTAAAGTGACACACCTCGCAGTCCACCTCTGGGGACAAGGCCACCACGTAAAGCGGAGGAAGAGTGATACACCTTGCGGTACACCTATGGGGACAAGACCACTCAACCCCACATTTCTTATCTTTTTACGTATTTTCTCATTTCATTCGTCTCATCACATCTTACTGTTTCACTTCGTAAAACATGAAAATTCATTTTCGTTTCGTTCTCGTACTTTAAAACCATGAATGCATAATCAACTACAACATAACGTAAAATAAACGTGTATGCAACCTACCGTTCTGTGATGTAGGCCCGAAAGCAAAAATACTTACTACATTACTTACCTGGCGTCTTTAGCAACTCGTACTTCCTATACGGCTCACTAACTGGAGAACCTATAAAACCACACCTTCATCAATTCTACTTCGTTCAACTCATAAATTCCTAGCTTGAAAGGCATAACTCGTACAAAACCAAAACTCTCTATTAAACCCGAAATCCAACTCAATTTTCGACCAACTTCAGAAATTCATAACTTCTCAAATATTCGTCCCAATTGGACGATTTGAAATTCTACAGACTCCACAAGACGTCTAGTTTCCAATAGTCTCATCCATTTTCTAATTCAACACCTACAACTTGGCCGGACGTGGCCGAGCGGAAACCGTTCTACAATTCGCGTACTCGGCTAATCAAACGCTCAATCTTTCCTATAAAATCCCATAATCTAATCATATTTCTAGCTTAAACACCAACATGCTGGTAGAAATCAACTCTAACTTCAATTTTCCACAACGCCCTCCTAGGTTTTCACTAAAACTATCCAATATCCGTACTAACCTCATTTTGAACACTCAAAACAACTAAGGAATAGCTATCTACTCAAAACTAACTAAATTATACCTTAAATTGATCAGATGAAGCGGAACTGAGAGAGATCGTCGGTTGCTGTTGACGAAGGAGGGTTTCTCGCGTTGTGGGAAGGAAGAAATGCAGGGGGGGGGGGGACTCATTTTTATTTATTTATTTATTTTTTAAATATAATTACCTAATTACTAAACTACTCTCAACCTCTATTCGTTTAATAAACCTGCCATTCGATCTGTGTTTGGTTGAAATCTTAAAATGTTTTTCTTTACCATTAGTCCCAAAATAATCTTATACTTAATGGTAGAAATTCTCTGCTCTCAATTCTAACCAAAACTCCGCCGACTACAATTACATAAATCTGAAATTAGTTTTAACGGAAAATTCTGAGTGTTACATTCCACCCTCCTTAAAAGAAATTTTGTCCTCAAAATTTGCACAACGATAGTTTCCCGACATTGGCACCACAAAATTCACTATCTTGCATTTAGTCTCTCTCCGAGCAGCGTCAAATCTACCTTGAGCTCTTAGTTCTTAAACGTCCTTATGATCAACTTCATTTTTCAACCTGTGATCGTTTTACTTATACTCAAGTTCGTTTCATCCAACTACTTCCTGATTTCCATCTATATCCTGAAACTTTAGTGGTTCACTCAATAAGACCTTAACCTCATGGTCCGCCCGTCAATGACCTCTAGAACCATGTATCCGATTCCAGTTTCATGATCACGTTTGCAATATCTAATTTGAACTATCTGTATCCCTAACTCTGCATTGAGTATCATCCAATTCCCATGACTCAATCCTGTACTTTGTTCATTACATTAACCAACTATAGTCTAACTCCTCAAAGTTCTCTATCTTAACTCCATATCTAAGTTCTATTGGCTAGAATTTACTCAACCTCTAAATCCTCTATCCTAATCATCCTTAAAGGCTTCATAATCGAATTATTCTAAGCTATTCATTCTATCATCAAACCATTTCTGAATATTCTTCTCGCTTCTATATAATAATTTGTCCATCAATCTTATTGTTTGCAAACTTGTTGTAAACTATGCTACATTGTTGTTCCAAATCTCATCAAATTCTTAAGTTCTCAGTTCTAACCCAATAGGTGACTCCATTCACTTTACCATAACTTCAACTCCCGAAATCACCTAACGGAATTGCTTCCCTACATCACTCTCAATGAAATTTCATCCAAATTCTAAATTTTCAAACTCATACTTAGCACTGCTGATAAAGTACTACTCTAAATCTCCTCGAGTGATATTTGTTTCGACTAAATATCTTAATTAATGATTCCTAAGTCCTTGATTTCCATAGGGTAAACTAAATTCCTACAAAATCCTTGTCAGTAATCCACCATCTTACTAACATAACTCTTTAAAATTTTCCTCAATTAGAGCTTCAAACAAATATAATTTAATACGTACACCTTTGTACAAGAGTATTAGAATTTATGCACTTAAACGCAGAACTCATTCTTAGATTTCCTGATCGTGTTTCCACTTTAAATCTCCCGATATAGTTACATATATTTTACTCCCCCGACATACATACTAGCATGCAAAATCTCCAATCCAGTCCCTTAACTTCTTTATGATTAGCTATGCCTCTCCACTAACGATCATTCTATCTTGTATCTCATATTTAGATGTCTCAATTATGTGCATATGGTTTAATCAACGTCCATACTCCTTAATCAACAACATTGAGTACTTAGCACTTCTATTATTTAAGTCGGCCACCAAGTATAACTTCATACATAATTTCCTAAATCTTTCATTGGTCTTTCAAACCTCGGACTATTATCTAATATAGTTTTCTACGTCTCCGAGTCTTACATAACCACATGGCTGCTAAAATATGGCCTTCAAACTTCCAAACAACGTCATACGCCATACTCCAGTATCCTCTATTTTCTCAACTTCACATTGATCGACTTTATTCTCATGTATGGCTCTTCGATTTAACTCAAATTTCTAAATACCTAGCCGATAGTCTACACAACTTTTCTAACAGCTTACTTCCTGTGGGCAATTGCTATCAGGTACTTGAATTCCTTTATTCACAATAAAATGGCTATGCATCTGTAATGACTACAATAGATATCTCGTACCTGAAAGCTAGCAGCTCGTTCCATCCATCCTCGCATTGCGCTTTCTTTTTACTCACAACAACCCTATTACTTTCAATACTTTGCTAAAAATACAGTTTCATATTCTCCCTTAGCTGTCTAACTATTCCATTAACCCTTCGAATACTAGTTTCACCTCGAGGTTCCTCAATGCCCAAATATCCTTGACATTCCCGCAACTCCTTATTCAAGGTCGGTTACTTCCTTTCGTTAGACTACGCTTGTCTAAAGTTACATATTTAAGTCTAGTTCCATACTTACTTCCGTCAACTTAACTCTACGGCGTAAGTTCTCAAAATTTTGTAAACTAAGTCTCTCAATTACTACTCATCCTTATTGTTCCACAATAAAAGTTACCCTATGTACCACCTTGAATATAAGCTTTGCGCTTACGTCACAACCTTAGTTGGATCAATCTTAACTCCATATTCTAACCTTCACGTTCTCAAGTCAAACGAAATTCTTTCACTATCCTAATTCGTTTCATTTCCTACAGTCGTTACATTGGCTATAGGTTTGATATAACTCGAATGTAAGATCCTTAATATTTCACCAGTTGTCTATACCCCTCGAGATACACCGGTCTCCATAGGAAGACTAACCTCTACCTCTCCTCAATTAATGATTGATCTAACCAATCCTATGTCGAGCCTTTTCAATATTGTCCTTAGTATAAGGTAATCAACTTTGAAGAAATTCACCAACTAAAATATGACTCTAATCATTTCTGACTTATATCTCATAAATTATATCATCAATAGTAAAATAAAACTTTAATATTTGTATTTCCTCATGGTGGTTTTGGGGTATACTTCCCAACGCATAAACTCTTTATTTCACGACCTACGACTCTAAAAGGAAGTCGTGAAGGAGATCCTTAAATCGTGTTCACGGAAACAACTTTAGGTTTTAACTTTGACCTCACATTTCTACCTTAAGTTTTCCCCCATCAACTTCTATGATCGTAATCACTATTTTGGTCTACAACGGCTTAACCTCCAATAATGTATAACATGAGATTCGGTCAAAATGTTTACTCAGTAGTGGATCTTCTATCCTAGATTTCGTAGCTAGAACTATGCACTATAGTCTTCCAACTTCTATCCTCTAGAATTTAAACTCTTAACAAATGATAAATCTAACCATTCCCTTTCTTATGGGAACTCACGTGTCAGCTACTTAGCCCTATAGGGGTACTCATCCTTAACGTTAATGGGGCACATAGTACTATTTTCAATTTCCTCTCCAGTTTAATTAATTAGAGTACTCGAACCCGAATTCCCATGATTCTTTCTACACCTAACTTATCTCCACTTTGGCAGTTAATTGGGCTGAGACTTGAATTTTCATGTCCTTCTCTATTCATAGTATTCCTAGCTGTCGGGACTGTCTGTTCCTTAACTTCCTTAACTATCTAATCGTCAACGAATCATCCTTTCTCCTTGAGTCAGCTACCTCTCTCGACACTCGTGGACTTCCTGGTTGTCTAGACACTCTGGCTAATTTCCTGGACAAAACCAATTACTCACATAAATATCTAATAACTACAGTTAAACTTAAACACTTCCAATTGTCGAAGTATGTCGTGCGGCGATCGGCGCTGTTAGGCAATCATTTGAACGGTTTGACTCATTAACTCTAACACCCGTAACCTCCCCTCCTACTACTGATTAACTATCCACTATACGTTTCCCGAAACAGTGTGGGAATTGTGACAGACCCTCATGCCTTCACAATCCACCTCCCCTCATAGAGGCCTGACGTTCTCATCGGGCACACTTCCGGTTGAGTAAAAGCTTTGATATCATCTCTATCACGACCCGAAAACCTATTCGTTTCTGGTCCGTTCACTGCTCTGATCCCATCTCTGTCACGCCCCAGAAACCTTACACGGTTCTTGGTTCGCACACTTCTACTACTCACTCACTACGCTCGAAAAATTTGACTACAATTTAAAACTTTCGTTCCTCGACTTAAAATGACATTTTTGAAAATGTTTTAAATAGCATTGCAGCGGAAAACTATTAAAATTAGTTTAAATAAAATTTTATTTTTATAAAACATAAAATAGAGAAACCGGTCGACACCTGTAAACGTCGATCGACACTTGGGTTGTCTCAGGTTATTCTTTGGTCGACACTGAGAACACCGGTCAACACTTCTACGCTCATCTCAAAGAGAGCGGTCGACACCTGCTTTCACAGGTCGACACCTTCGTCCTCTCTGTTTTCTAGCAGTCGAGGCTTGCGACCGACATTATACCATATTTACACTAACCGGTCGACACGTTCACACACAGGTCGACACCTCATGAGGCTCTGTCTCTGCAGCTCGACCATCGTGGTCGACACTTGCCGGGTTTGGTCGACCATTAAGCCTATCGGTTGACACTACTTTCCCAGAACTCTTTTTAAAAACTAAAAAAACTTCACAAAATCAACTGACTTCGACTCAACGGTAAAAAATAACTCAGCGTACATTTTTCCATCAACTCAAAATCATTATTTACATAAAGAAAACGACTACTAAAGTTTGAAATCCGTCTATACATTCAATCGACCCAAAATCACAAAAATCATTTCAATTACACTCCCAAAACCCATACCTATGCCTAACTTAGTCAAAACGCCTTAACAGCCGGCCAGATCGTCCATGTACGTATTCTTCCAACTGCCTCCTATTCCTGGGCATGATCTGATTACTCACCGGCTATGTCGTCGTCACATACATCACAGAACTCAACTATTAGTCTAATGCTAAGTAAGTAATGCATAAACTTAAACACTGAAAACAAATACATCCTAACATATGTTGTTTCTACAGTTTCGTCTCTAGTTTCATTTTTGTCTCTTTCTTACATCTTCTTTATCTTCTTACTACTGGGTTCTTCTTTATGTGCGAGATTAAGGTGACACACCTCGCGGTCCACTTTTGGGCACAATGCCACCACGTAAAGCGGAGGAAGAGTGATAGACCTCGCGGTCCACCTCTGGGGACAAGACCACTCAACCCCACCTTTCTTATCTTTTTACGTATTTTCTCATTTCATTCGTCTCATCACATTCTACTGTTCACTTCGAAAAACATGAAAATTCATTTTTGTTTCGTTCTCGTACTTTAAAACCATGAATGCATAATCAACTACAACATAACGTAAAATAAACGTGCATGCAACCTACCGTTCTGTGATGTAGGCCCGAAGGCAAAAACACCTACTACATTACTTACCTGGCGTCCTTAGTAACTCGTACTCCCTATACGGCTCGTTAATTGGAGAACCTATAAAACCACACCTTCATCAATTCTATTTCGTTCAACTCATAAATTCCTAGCTTGAAAGACATAACTCGTACAAAACCAAAACTCTCTACTAAACTTGAAATCCAACTCAATTTCTGACCAACTTTGAAAATTCATAACTTCTCAAATACTAGTCCGAATTGGACGATTCGAAATGCTATAGACTCCATTGGACGTCTAGTTTCGAATGTGTCATCCATTTCTTAATTCAACACCTACAGCTTGGCCGGACGAGGCCAAGTGGAAACCGTTCTACAATTCACGTACTCGGCTAATCAAACGCTCAATCTTTCTCATAAAATCTCGTAATCTACTCCTATTTCTAGTTTAAACACCAACATGCTGGTAGAAATTAACTCTAACTTCAATTTTCCACAACGCCCTCTCAGGTTTTCACTAAAACTATTCAATATCCTCACAAACCTCATTTTTAATACTCAAAACAACTAAGGAACTAACTATCTACTCAAAACTAACTAAATCATACCTTAAATTGATGAAGTGAAGAGGAACTGAGAGAGATCGTCGATTGCCGTTGACGAAGGAGGGTTTCTCGTGTTTTGGTAAGGAAGAAATGCGGAGAGCATGGGGGGGGCTTTCGTTCCTCTCCTCTATTTTATTTATTTATTATTTTTTAAATATAATTACCTAATTACTAACTGCCCTCAACCCCTATTCGTTTAATAAATCTGCCATTCGATCTGTGTTCGGTTGAAATATTAAAAATTTTTTCTTTACCATTAGTCCCAAAATAATCTTATACTTAATGATAGAAATTCTACGCTTTTAATTCTGAGCAAAACTCTGCCGACTACAATTACGTAAATTCGAAATTAGTTTTAATGGAAAATTATAGGTGTTACAATACAAGTGCATGCAAATCTCATATAATAGATCTTTTTTGGATGAATCTACTCAAATCATGCTCAAACGGAGTTTAAACATAAGATAACATCTGATCATGGAGAGGATCATGCTTTACACGATTTTAGGAGTTATTTTATCTTTATTTTTGTTGTTCTTTTCAGCATTTAATTTAATTTCAACGTTTAACCTATTTAATGGCAAAATATTTTTGATTTAATGGAAGAATTTTGAATTGAAAATTGAGTTTTTTTAGAGAAGATTTCTCTTTTGTTTTTTGTGAAGAACAACGATTTTCTTCAAATCACGCTTGAAAAATCTTGTTTGATAGTTTTGGTTTTTACTGACGAGTTTTTTCTGGGTCAAGTAATGTTTTGATAACTATAGTTTCAACGAATTGTTCAATTGAGGTTTTAGTTCCTTACTTTATTCTTGAATCGAAAATACGTTTCTTTAAACTATTCTACTTGTTGAAGGGTTTCGGATCTTCTAATATCTGGGGTTTGCATCATAATTAGGGGAGATCATGGTCCAGTTCGGTCTGGTTTTGAGAGAGACTAGGATCAGACCAATATATTTTGGTTTTCAATTTTTAGAACCAAAACATATAAGGACAGGACCAGAACTGGACTAGAAATTCGGTTCTGGTTCTAGTTCAATTAGAGTTTTTCCCAATATGAAATATATTTTTTTAATAAAAAATTCTAAATCCAAATCTAAATCCAAATCCAACTCCCAACTCCCAACTGCGAGCAACTAAACAACATCCTCTTCCTTTTCTCAATTTCTGATAACATATCCATTTCTACCGTTTTATACATGATTTAACCAACAAGCTGATCTCTAAAGAAGGTGAAAGAATTGTGTTTGTTTCTCATTTATTTACCAACTTCCATCCACTCATTATAATCAAAATAAACCAAACGCCAACATCCATACTACATCAAATACTAAACGACAAATTGAAAGCATAAAAATGTAAGTTCCAAACTCAAAACTAGCTGTTATCAAGGGCAGAAGCACTAATCTCCAAACCTCAATTCATAAAAATACAGAAACCAAAAGAGGCAAAGAGTAAAGAACTTACCTTTGTCAATTCGTCCTTCACAGGCTAACAAAAGAAAAAGGGGGTCGAAAAGAGAGTTTGTACTCTGTCGATTGTTGAGGAGATGCGCTCCAGCAACGACTACGAGTCTGCGGGAGAAAACTGAGAATTGAGAAGAGCAAGGCGCTCCAACAATGAACTCTGTCGACTGTCGAGGCGAGGCACTAGCAGCGACTGCAGTCTACGAGTGAGAACTGAGAACTGAGAACTGAGAAGAGCAAGAGTGAATAGGGTTAGTACATTAGGGTTGTAGTGGTTCTATTTGGTTTTAATGGTTTTGTGTCATTAAACTCGAAAAGCGAACTGAAAACTTCGATTGTAATAAAGAAAAATTAAATTTTATTTTTTTATGTGCAAAATCGATTAAAATCAGATCAAATATGTTGATTCTAGTCTAATTATTTGATATGAGTGGAATTTGCTCACCACCAGATGGATTAATCTTAATGAGTTCCGCTAATCGTATTTGGGGTACTCTTACAATGTAATTAATATTAAAAAATTTGTAGATTGTGAATGATATGAAGCCTAATCCACCTTGTGATAAGCATTTTGATAAAGCTTTGCATAGCCATTCCAACAGGAGATAATCATCACTGGGAATTGCTCACAGAGATCCCCGTCAATCACATCCTGCAAAACAAATTCAATACCCATGACTAAAAATTTTCAAAAATAAGATTGATCTCAATTCAGTGTAAAAGGTCACTTAACACTTTTAAAAGGAATGAAGATTAAATAACATAAATCTAATCTATTTTCATGCAAGCAAAGCACAATCAATCACTCAAGTTAATTTCGACAATCTTGAAAAAAAAAAGCGAATTTACAAACTAATGTAGAAATTAGAAATTCTAGCTAATTTTGGACTACTAACTTTGTTTAAATGAGTTGATTTTTTGTGTTTAAGCCTCTTAATAAGGATTTGTGACATAATTCATTTTTTTATTACTAAGAAGATTTGCAATTTTAAATTTTTTAAAAGTTACCTTTTTTAATATGGTTCTCTTTGTTCGTAAAGTAAATATTTTTCACTAGATGTTTCTTCTTCAGGTGTTGACTTTTTTTAAATATTTGCTCTCGAAGAAAAGTTTCCTATATAAAAAAAGTAAATTTATCTTCACAGGAAAATAAGTAGATCTTTAAGCCATGTGGTCTCTTCCGCACAGCGGTGAATATTTGTGTGTCAAATGCATCTCCAAGTGAGAAAAGAAATCAACATCATCATGTTAGAGATGTTAAACGAGCCGCCCGAGGCTCACTGAGCCTGTCGAGCCTAATGAGCCTGTCGAGCCTAACGAGCTGATTTCAAAAAATTTTCAACCCGAGCCGACTCGCGAACCACGAGCTTAACGAGCCGAATCGAGCCGAGTCGAGCCGAGCCGAGCTCATGAGCTGAACTTATATAAATAAAATTATTTTATATAAATATATTATATATTTTATTAATCTATATTAAAAATAAAATATAAATTTATTCAAAATTTAAATAATATAAGCAGTTAAGAATTTATTCCCAACAAATAGAACAAAATATGGTAAAAATATGTGAAAAATAACATACCTCACATGGCAGGCTGATCGTTGTCATCACCCTCTCGTGGATCACCCTCTCGTGGATAAGTCTCTTGTTGAAGTTCACACGACCTCAATAAATGGTCTGGAAAGATAGGTAATGTTGGACTCAAATTATCATAATGATTATTTACTGCTTTCACATATCGTGCAAAGAATGCTGTCTGCTCAAGTGAATGATTTTGCATATTCCTCAACCAATGTTCAATGCGATTCTGTTCTTGTGATAACTGTGATCGCTGATTGGAAATATTTTCCAACCTTTGTCTTACATCATGTTCGAAACTGGTTTGTTGAGCAGTTAGATTGGTAAACATTCGATTTTGCTCTATAGTGAGATTTTCCAGCATCTGTCCTACATCGTTAGTTGAGTAAGAACGAGGTGGCACGGCAGATGAAGAAACTTCTTGATCAGCTGGAATAGTTGATTGACTTTCATATCGCTGTTTTTGGCAAGCCTCGGCACGTTCTCTTTTTGTCTGCACTAAGCTATTTTGCGCACCCGTCATAGTACCATCTGTGCTGCGGCGGATACGAGGCAACGACATTAGTTGAGGAGGAATCTCAACATTAGCATCATCCTCAATAAATCCCAGTACATTGTTTCTAGCGATGCCATACGGCCACTTAGCAATTCTTGAAATATTTGAGGAGCTATAAATCTTTTGCTGTATCGAAGGCTCATTAGTTGAGCTTATAGGTACATTCTGTGCGGTGCATAGATGTGTGATGAGTATAGGGTGGATATGGCCAGCAGTTGTGGAACCCTTACTATATGCACTGATATTATTGTGGATTATTCGGCCGACGTTTATAGATCGACCAGTGAGAATGCAATATAAGAGCATTGCCCGCTCTTTGGTTAGTTCAGAATTTTGAGACGTTGGCATTAAGTTTCCTCTGATAAACTTACACCAAGCTTGAGCATAGCAGTTGAGACAACTTATAATCAAATGTAAGGGTTGAGCTGGGTTGACTACCGAGTAAACCCATTGTGAACCTCGGTGTCCCATTTCTTGTATGATCATTTCATAATCTAACCCATCTTCCATCATTGTATGATAATCGTCTTCATTTAAGTTTTCCAAACCAAACTTAGCATTAATGATCTTCGCTGAAAACTAGACGATTTTGTTGCGAACTTGAATGGTATCATCTGAATTTGATGCCCTCAAATTTGCATAGAATTCCTGAACAATACTCACATTTGCATCACCACCTAATACAACAAGATTTTTCCATTTTCTTTGCCTGAACATATCTAAAATATCTCCATCTGACTCCAAAGGTTGAAATTGAATTTATCATATAATAGGTTTATTTTTAGCCATGAAATCCATAAAGTATTTGCTTGCTTCAGAGTTTACGAAGGAGTGATCAATTTGTCTTACTGAAGCTGAGCTTGGAGAAGCTTTTAATCGTTTTGGCGGCATTTTCAATCTATAAGCCATAATGTACAATCGACAGTTTATAATTCAGCCATAAAAATCAAACAATTCTTTTATAATTCAACCATAAAAATCAGAATTCAGCCAATGCAATAATTCCACAACAGAAAGTAATGTAATGCAATAATTCCACAATAAAAAGCATAATGCAATAATTCCACAACATAAAGCAAAAAAAAAATCATTCAAGTAGCTGTAACTCCCACAATTCAAACCAACCTCAAGATACAAGTCAATTCAATCCAAGTCAATTCAATCAAAGCAATTCAGCAATAAAAATCACACAATTCAAACCAAAATTCAGCAATAAAAGTCAAATAATGCATTCAGCACAAAAGAAATTCATCAACATGCGTAGAGCCGAACGATCGCACCCTCTAGGGTGCCAGTCGACTCGGCTGTCTCGATTAGCCGATCGATGCTTCCGTTGGCGTGCGATCGATCGGCCAGTGTGCGCGTCGCCGCGCCCTGCCGAGCGAGTGGCGCACAATCGTACTGCGCGCGACCTAGCTGGAATTCACTAGCCTGACAACCGAAAATTTCAAATTGTGGAAGAAAATAGAAATATATAACCTGATCTTGGTGGCTCTGCTCTGAGGTCGAAAGGATCGTCTGAGGGTGTACTCGATACTCGGGAAGGTAATTTGTGGTTTTGAGTTTTGGGGATCGGCCGAAGCCTGAGGGGGGAGGGATTTGTATTAACCCAGAAAATTTTGAATTTTTAAATCTAATTTTCGAAACTTTTAATTTAATTTCGGTTAGAGTTTCAGAAAATATTTAACGGGTAAATTGAGTCATAGAGCTTGGAATCTAATTCTAGTGATGGTTTTTGTAGTTTTAAAGTCGGGAGGACGAGAATCTAACGAAGTATGAACGATTAAAAAACACGTGAGGACATTTTGGTAATTTAATAAATTAAAAACAAAAAAAATAAAATAAAATAAAACATAACAATCGAATGGCTTCGGGAGGAAGCCATTCGGCTGTTTCACTTGTCACCCGAGGGAAGCAGAGGGGAGACGCGAGGGAGAGAGGGCGATCGAGAGCTGAGATTTTGGTCTTCGATCGGTGGACGATGAGCTCGAGTGTGTGAGCGAAACCGCGACCGAGTGTTTCTTCTCTGACAAATCGGGGTCGTTTAGTTTCAGCAGCTCGAGACAGAGAGCCCGAGCACTTTTTGCCGACGACCGCGAAGGGCGAGTTTCCGACCAATTCTGCCACCGACGATTTGGGCGCCTTACTGGAGTCCTTCTTCTCCTCCCGTTGTGTGCAGAACGACATTGCTCGGTAAGTCTCTCTCTCCCTCTCTCTGCTGTCCTGTCCGGTTTGGCCGAGTATAAGGTTCGGCTTCCCTCCCTTTCTGTGAAATTGGCCGCAATGTTGAGGGGGGAGGTGCCGTGAATTGAAGGGGGGAAACCGAAGGTGAGCCCTATCGGTTTCCCTGACTTGGCCGAACTTGGTGCTCGGCCTCCTTTCAATTTCAGTAAGCTTGGAAGGGGGAGAGGAAATGTGACTAGTTGTGTATAGGAACTGTGAAATTCGAATTGAAATCAAGAATCAAACTTTTTATTTTGCGGCAGCATTTGTTTTTGGCCGTTTCGGCCTACGTTTGGTTGCTTGTTTTAAATCCTCTTTTAGTGGGTTAAAATAGGTGGTTAGAGGAGCGTATGGCCGCTGGAATCGTTTGATTCCGATAACCGACGCAAAAGTTATGCGCGTCGGAGGTTTATGACGGATTTTGGTCAGAGTCAAATTAGCGAGCGTTTTTCATAGAATTTCGACGTGTGATAGTAGCATAGCCATTTTTGATGCGTAAAACTAGTTGTGAGTGAGTTTTGGATGAAGAGAAACGAAAATGTGAATTTGGATAAAAATAGCAGATTCGGTTTTTGGTATTTTTCACTTGTCTGAGGCTTACCGTTTTAAAATCCGTCTTAGTAGGTTAAACTAGGTTCCTGAGGGGACGTTTAGCCACTTGAATCACTCGATTCCGTTAACTGACGCAAAAGTTATGCACGTCCGAAGTTTAGGCTGGTTTTCGGCCGAACCAAACCTATGACCCGTTTTAGTTGGAATTTCATGAGTGTAGTTGAGGAAGGTTATTTTTAGCTATTTGGTGAATTTTGAGATAAATACTGATGAGAGATTGGTTGTGTTTTAGGTTGAGGCTTTTGTTTGGCAAAGCTGTGCGTCGAGCAAACTTAAGACGCCAAGTAAGTAGTGCATGCATGCGTTTTGCCCAAGTGGGCTTACACTGTAGAACTTTAGAGTTTATATGATTGATTGTGGTGTGTGTGCGTATTGTTTGACATGCATCATTTTTTAAAAACGTGAACGAAAATGGTTTGAGCATGTTTTGAGTATGTGGTGAGACGCGTGGCGATGGTACAGCGAATCCTGTTAGTGTGCGGGCCGGTGCTTCACCAGTCGCAGATTCCACTCGAGGAGTGGGCCGGCTGGGCTGTCATGCAGTGTGAATGTGTTGACGGTGAGGGTGATGGGCAGTGGTACTGCGGATCCTACTAGTGTGTGGGCCGGTGCAACATCAGTCGCGAATTCTACTCGAGGAGTGGGCCGGGTGGGCTTGGACGTGGGCGACGTGTCAGGGTGTAGTGTGGCGCGATGTACACCCTTACCCTGATGTGGTTGCCGTGTGGTGATGCGTGTGTGTAGCTTGTGGGCCTCGTTGCTGGAGAGTCCGGGACGGTGGCGACGTGTCAGGGTGTAGGGTGGCGTTAGGTTCCTCCTTATCCTGGTGCAGCTACACTACGCGTCACAGATGTGGCAACATGAGTGTGAGTGTAGAGACTGCATGTGTTAGGATTGCATTGTCAGCTTTTACTTTCATATCGCATTACTTACTGAGCGTTAGACTTATGTTGTGTGTTCTGTGGTGTAGGTGTTGACGATATTGCTGGTGAGCCTCGAAAGCCTAGTCCTGAGCCATAGGATGGTTGACGGCATGCGACCGAGGCACCGGATGATAGATTTTGTTAGGGCGACCTGACCCCTGGGGATGGTAGGTGGTGGCCTGGTTTGTTTGCGGGTATTTTTCTTTTACTGTGATGATGTACAGTCGTTGAGATGAGTGGTATATGCGTCATTGTATAGGTGTATATGGAGTGCGTGTGATTTTGACAACGTACGCATATATTTTACATGTCGGAGCTTGAAATTACTCTATACTGTGAATTTTCTTCATTTGTAATTAATGGATTTTTGTCATGTTCATACTCTGATTTTGTGATGGTAACTTCTCTGGATGGTTGATAGATATTTATTGTTGGTGTTTGGTGAACTGTGTGCATGGTTTAAATTTTGGTGATAGCCAGTTTTTAGGCGTTACTCTGCCGAAATTTTGGGAGAGGGGTTGGGAGTCGAAAAGATATGGAATAGATTGAGATGTGTACAGTGAATGCTAGAGAAGTGTAGATGAGCGTGGGAGTGCGGCGTGATCGCAGGTGCGCGGGGCATGCGGCCCTGGGGGTACTCACGGGTCGTGCGGCGCGGGTGAAGGCGCGTGCGCGGACGTGTTGTACAGCGACAGGGTGCATGGGGCACGCGGCGCTGTGAGCGTGCGCGAGACGCGGTGATGTTGAGTTGGCGCATGCAGCACCGCGAGGATGCGCCCGGG
Source organism: Begonia peltatifolia (assembly GCA_022433055.1). Classification (NCBI taxonomy): domain Eukaryota; kingdom Viridiplantae; phylum Streptophyta; class Magnoliopsida; order Cucurbitales; family Begoniaceae; genus Begonia; species Begonia peltatifolia. The sequence goes on from CM039522.1 coordinate 13,008,042, forward strand.
GCGTCGAAGTGGGGACGTGAGTGCGCGGTACCGGATTGTGCAGTTTGAGGGGTGCGTTAAATTCTTTCTTAGGATTTCGAGTCTTGCCGTTTTATCTTACAATCCTAATCTTCCTCTTCCACTTCCAAATTTTTAAAATCTTCATGTATTTCATCTTCGCGTTGTTGATTTCTTGTAACAGTGTCATTCCAATCCTTCATAAAAATAAGCGCCTCCACAAGATCAGGTGCAAGTGGTCCTCGACGTTCATCATACACACGTCCACTTGCACTAAAAGCAGACTCCGATGCTACTGTAGATACTGGAGGAGTTAGTAGATCTCGTGCCATTATTGAAAGAATAGGATATGTGATAGAAAACATTTTCCACCAATATAAAATATCAAAATTTTCTTCACGAGAAAATTGATATCGAGTGTCAAAATAAACATCTAATTCATTTCGCATAGAATTAGAGTAAACATCCGTATCTAATTGACTCCAAATATCATGAATACCAAATTGTGAACTTACAATATTTCTACTACTGTTACTTGAACTAACACGCGAAGAAATATGTAAACGACTAACATTAGAATATTTAGATTCATAAGAAGAATATAAACTAGTAATTACATTAGATATTTATTCGATAGAAACTAAAGAAATAGTATTTAAATTATTAGAAATTTTATTAATCATCAGACATACTACTCTTAATTTATATCGAGAATCCATTATATATGTATAACAAAAAATAAGAGAAATATCTAGCCAATAGTTTTTAAATTTTATTTCCATTTTGTTAAGTATATTTTTAAATTCATCTATTTGTCGATATTGTGCAAAATTATTCGTTAAGTTTATAAAAATTAGGAGTACAAGATGAGAAGAGGGATAATAAATTCCCGAACATTCATTTGTAGCATCATAAAATGGTTTTAAAAAATCAAGAAATATATTAGCTACATCGCAACTAGATTTATCAAGATTAATACTTTGTATTTTGTCATTAATAAAAGCACAAATAACTTGCCAATATGGCCTAGCATTTTCTAACATTAAATAAGTAGAATTTTACCTATTATCTACATCCGTTTTTAATTTTCGTGGTTTAAGTTGGGCAGCTCTACAAAACTCTCTATATTCTTGTTGTCTCGAATTAGATCCAATTATATAAGAAATTGCAGATCTAATTAATTCATTATGAGGCAAAATATATGTCATACTATCTTTAACAACTAAATTTAAAATATGACAAACACATCTCATATGAAAAAGAGAATCGTGAGTAGTATCTAATTGAAAATAATTTTTAAAATGAGAAATAGCAACATCATTAGCACTAGCATTATCAAGTGTTAAGCTAAATATTCTATCTCGAATAGAATATTCTTGTAATATTGTTACAATATATCTATAAATAGTAATACCAGTGTGAGGATATTGACAATTACGAAATCATAAAATTCTTTTATTTAACTGCCAAGATTCATTAATAAAATGAGAAGTAACAACAACATACCCTACAGAATTACGTGCACTACATAAATCAGAAGTAATACAAATAGACATGGAAGGGGTACTTAAAAAAAGTAAAATTAGTTCATTTTTCATATTATTAAACATTTTAATAATATCATTTCTAGTTGTACTTCTAGGAACACGTTTAAAATTAGAAGTAGTATACTATTTCATAAATTTTTCAAATTCATCACTATTGGTAAACGCTAAAGGCAACTTACATTGTGCTACAAATTTTGTTATTCCTTCTCGCATTTTATTTTGTCAATATAAAAAAGTACCACTACCATTAGCATTTAATAATATTTGTGTAGGGTCCCTAACTTGCTCGTTTAAGTGACATTTTTGATAATGTCTACCGAGTGTGCTAGTTGAGCTACCAAAAATATATGCATAATTTTTAATACAATAGTTACATTGAGCTCTAGATTCTACTTTACCCCCAATTTTAATTTCTTTCATTACAAAATGATTCCATACTTTAGACGTTTTATTCCTTTATTTTTTAGGTGATGATGTGGATACTTGTGCAGATGAGGATGATTGTCCTATCGAAAATACTAGATTTATTTCTCTAATTTCTTCAACATCTTCATCGAAAATATTATAATTACGTACATCCATACTATTAAAAATATATAAATTTCAAAAAAATTGATACCACACGAATGATGTTGCAGTTCAACAAAAGTTTGTATCCGGTGAATTGAGTACACTTGTACAAAACTTACACAAAAAAATTCAGGTAAATATAATTAAAAATATAAAAAATAAATTATATTTACAAATATAATTAAAAATGTAAAAAATAAATTACATTTTATCTTATTGAACAAATTGGAGAAGAAATTGAAGAAAGAAGAATAGATTGAGTATTGAGGGACAGAGAAGACGAAGAATATATTGAGAGCAGATTGCTTAAAGAGATTTGGAAAAATTAGTGAAAAAAAACGGTGAGAGTAGAACAGAATTTTATAGGTTGCCAACAATACCGTTGCATTGTCAACGGTCATAATATTGCAAGCGCTACGATCATAATACCGTTAGATTGCAAGTTAAGTGCAAATGCAACGGTTATAGCGCAACGGTCATAATACCGTTAGATTGCAAATACCGTATACGTTGTCCAACAGCCGATGGTTCGCCTTTGCCTAAGCCTATTGATCGCACAAAAGAGTAGAAAGACCGAGTGGGGCGACGAGCGGGGCGATCAATACCCCTGGGGCGATGCTTCATGCGTCGCCCCACTCAGAGAGCGGGGCAATCGATCGCCCTTAAGGCGATGCTTGGCCCAGCGGGAGGGGCGATCGATCGCCCCCTATGGCGATGCGTCGCCCCAGAGAGCGGGGCAAATCGGGCGATCGATCGCCCCCTGGGCGATGCGTCGCCCAGAGAGTGGGGCGATCGATCACCCCCTGGGGCGATGCGTCGCCCCACTCCAGAGAGAGCATCGATCGTCCCTCAAAATAATAATATAAATAAATAAAAAATAATTCAAAGATTAAAAACTATAAAATTAATTATAAAAAATTTAATATATTATATTATTAAGTTAAAAAGTAAAAAAAAAAAACAGAACAGAAACTTCCGTCGGCTTCCTATTTCTGTTTATCTGGGAAGCGAGTAGCGACCAGATTCGTCAATCGTCATTCGTGTCTCGTGAGAGTGCCGATGAGGCGAGAAAAAACTAAAAAAAGGTACGATTACACCACGCAAGGTGAGAGATTTTCTCTCAGCTTTCAATAAAACTAGTTTCATTGAGTTTTTCTCAACATCTTCCACCTTCTACCTTTATTGTCAGAAAATGTCGATTTCGAAGATAAGTTGATTATTGATTATTTTTTCTCATTTTTAGTTGATTGTTTAGGGGTTTTAGTATTTTTTGACCGTTTGAATTTTAGAGTCACTAACTGGGTCCGGCATCTGAGGATGGACGGTCGACGGACGAGCCATCGGCGAGCCTGCCCTGCCAAGCCAACGAGCCCGCACGTTGGCCGGCTCGTTTGGCTCGGTCCTTGGCGGGCTCGCGAGCCTGATTCTTGAACTCGGCTCGACTCGTCTCATGGGACCGGGTTAGGCTCGGCCCACTACAGTAGCGAGCCGAGCTAAACACATTTTGAAACCCTAAGCACTCTCCCTCCTTGCTGAAGCTCTCTCCCTCTCCCATGATAAATCCTTCCTTTCTCTTGAAATTTTCAAGGTAAGAAGAGTTATGGTTATGGGTTATGCATTTTAGTGGATAAATATTTATGAGTTGTTGTTTTGTTGATGATTGATGAACCATGGGTATGGTGTACGAATTTGAGTTTTCATTTCTCCCTTTCTGAGCTTGTTTTATGTTTAATTTGATTGTGATGCCTATTTGTGGTTTGAAATGGAAGAAATCATCACGTTGTTCAATTATGTTCAAAACTGGAAAAAAGCAGCGCACTTTAGGGTTCGATAAATTTGGTTCAATCAAACAATTTTCAATTATTAAATGCTTTTGGCATGTTAAAGTAGACTCTTTGACTGAATTACGAACGTTGGATTTATTGGATATGGATAAGTATATTTAAAGTTATGATTTTTAAAAGTTGAGGCAAAAACTGTAATGAGTTTTCTAGGCATGTTATGGTTTTGGTATTTTTAAACCCTCTTCATGATTTTATCTTGCTAAACTATCTTAGTAGGATATAATACACATTTTAATGGAAGAATAGACATTGGAATTAGCTGAATTGAATAAGTATGGTGAAAGTTATGAATTTTTAAAGTTGGATTAACTTTCAAAGATAGAAATCTGGACATGTTTTAGTTTTGATATGTTGGTTCAACCTAATAATTTCCACTTGGTAAATGATTTTGGTCATGAATATGCACTAACCTTGAGGGAACTTTTGGCCTTGGAAGTGAAGCATTTAGATACGTATATTATAAATTATGGAATTTTGACGTTTATGCAAAGTATAGGCCAAATCCAAGAATTTAGTTATGGAAGGGTTCAGATGCTTAGGCTGCGTTTAAGTGTGTATGTTCTTTCTCAAATTGGAAAAGTATTGTAGGTATTATGCATGGTTTAAGTTGGTTGGATGTATTGAGTAGCTAATGTTTTGATGTATATACTATAGGTTGCAAATCACCAAAGAAAGTGATCAACTTCTTTAAAATGTTGTTAATGACCTCAGGTAAGTGATGTTGCATGTATTTGGTCGATTGGCTTACATCACAAAGCGCTAGTAAGTTTATGGCTATTGATGGATTAAATTGGTCATTAATAACAATTATTTGAATATGTAGCTTATGGATTGGTAAGTATGGGTAGATTATATTATAGATTTAGTTTGTTGTTATTATTATATTGTTGGATATTTATTGTTATGACTTTGAGGATATGTTTGTTAGATGTTTATTTTATTGGATATAAGGATATGAACTGTTAAATGTTTCCAATTATGGCATTGATGATATGCTGATATGCATTGTTCATGCATCATGCATCATGTTTGATAAAAACGTAGAAAATAGTTTATGCATATGTTTTCATGTAAGAAAGACAGAAACAATAAAACAAAAGTAAAATATGTAAATAGTTATTGCGTTGGTGGGACTTGCGTTTGGCCATGTCTGCTTGAGATGGACTAAGAGATGTTAGCTCCCCTTAGATTTAAAGACCCCCATAACTGATGTAAAGTAAAAGAAAAGACTGAAATGATATTGTTTTTCAAAGTGCATATTCATGAGCATTCATCTTCATTTCTACATCACTTACTGAGCTTTAAGCTCATTAGTTGAACTTTGTGGTGTAGGTAAGAAGTTACAGGTGAGAACTACGAGCCTTGATTGGATTGAGGAGGCAGTTGACGAGGTATATCCATGGCGAGCGTTTGTGGTTGTTAGGGCAAATTTGACCTATGGACGGCTAGTATTCTAATGCAAAAAGTATGTATACGGTTTGAAATGTTTTGTTAAAACATATTACATAATGGAGAATATGTAATAACCATGCTTTTCAAATATAAAGGAGTTTATGTTCGTTGAAACGTTTGATTCAAATCGAGGTTTTGGTTTCAATACGTGTTCAAAAGAAGGATTTAATCCTATTTATAAGTCTTTCGCTACGTACTTTGAAAATGATATCGTTTTATAAGTTTATTAAAACAATATTATTGGTATGTTTTGATGAGAATTTTATGAACGAAATATCAATTGAATGCATGGAAATTTAGATTAAGAAAAATGGATAAAGTTTGGGAAAACTGGCAAAAGGGAGAAGATGCACCCAAGGGGGTGACACTCGGACACCTAAAGGGCGGCGACTGATCGGCCCTTTGGGTTACCTCGGTTGGTTGCCACCAGCAAGGGTGCCGACCTATCGGCTCCCATGAGCCGATCGGTCGGCGTTCTACTGTTCACGCGAAAAAAACGTTTTAAAGAAATTTACCAAAGTCTCTATAAAGTTTTACGAATAAAATTTATATGTTTCGAGTCAATAAAGCGAAGTGCAAATATTTATAAAGTTTTATGAAAAAAGAATTAACGATTACGAGTCGTTACAGATAATCTCCTAGATGGCTCTCTTCCCCCACCCTCACAACTTCTAGACTCACTTTCTTCTCAAACAAACCAATAATACACTACCTAGTGGAGGTATAATCATCTCATTATGAGCTAGATTTTATCGTCGATATTTAAAGAATTGCTCCCACAGATTGTGTCATTCACAATGGCTAATGAACTTTTGGGGTGCTTTCACCTGTATTTTTTGCTTCCTTGTCACTGGGTAGAATTACTGATATGAGAAGCCAACTTCATTCCCTGTCAAAAAGACTTTCAGCTGCTGCCTATATTAAAAAAAAAGAATCACTACTTTGTGCAACATTGTTTTTCTTCCGTTGCTTAATCAAATTCAAGCGAATGCTGCCAATCTCCATCTTGTTCATCAAGGCTGAAGCCCTCGTTCCTAACAACCGGCCCTGTTTAGAGAAAACTTTCCCTATGGTTCCCATAAAAGCGACGTTGGATCCACCTCCTAGTGCTCAGACTTGCCAAAAAAATTCGAGGCTCATTGTCAAATTTGCCAAAAACTTGGCCAATATGTAACAGTATGTTACCATAGGCTTAATCTTACGTACAAGCCACCCACTCCGGCCCAATACAACTACAACCCCACCCAACCTTTCTTCAACCACCTAGTACCACACCTGCTCCAACAATCATATAACTCAATCCAACCCATTTTTACTTATCCAACAACCAACCCACACGCCCTGTAACACCCGGATTTCTTCGTAAAAGCTAATTTTGGATTTTACGTAATAGTAATCGGTGGAGTTTTAGTTGGAATTAAGAATGGAGAATTTATGCCCTTAAGTAAAAGAATATTTTGAGGCTAATGGAGAAGAGAAAAATTTAAAAATCTAACCGAAATCGGACCGTATAACAGATTTATTAAACGGTTAAAGATTAAGGGCGAAATAGTAATTAAGTTATTATTATTATTATTATAAATAAAAAATAAAAAAGATGAAGAGAAACTAAAACACCTTACGGTGTTATTCTCCAGCGCAACCCCTTCAGCTTCTTCTGCTCTCCTGCATGAAAACCCTCGACAATTCCTTTGTTCCTCTGTGAATCTTCAAATGTAAGGTATGTTTTAGTTAGTTTCTAGTAGTTAGTTAGTCCTTTAGCCGTTTCGAGTGTTAAAAACGAAGTTAGTGAGAGTATTGAGTAATTTGGTAAAAACCTAGGAGGGAGATACAGAAAATTGAGTGTAGAGTCGATTTTTATCCACATGTTAATGCTTAAGGTAGAAGTAGAAGTAGATTACGGGATTTTATGAGAATGATTGAGTGGTTGGATAGTCGAGTGCATGGATTTGGAACGGTGTCCGTTCGGGCACGTTCGGCCAAGCTGTAGGTGTTGAATCAAAAAATGGATAAGATCATTGGAAACTAGATGTCTTGTGGAGTTTGTAGCACTTTGGATCGTCCAATTCAGATGAGCATTGGAGAAGTTGTGAATTTTCGAAGTTGGTCGAAAATTGAGTGGGATTTCGGGTTTAGTGGAGAGTTTTGGTTTTGGTATGAGTTATGACTTTCAATCTAGAAATTTATGAATTGAATGAGTTAGAATTGATAGATGTGTAATTTTATAGGTATTCCCGATTAGAGTATGAAGTTATGAAGTACGAAAAAATTTCAAAGACGCCAAGTAAGTGATGGATTGTTTGTGGTTTGCCTTCGGGCCTACACCATGGAATGGTAGGATTGTTTATTTGTTTTGATTGTTGTTTTGTTGTTTGGTCAGTTGGTCGTGCATATGTGTTGTCATGCATCATGGTTTTGAACTACGAAAGAACGAGTTTTGAACATGTTTTGAATTGTGCATATGAAATGTAATCAGATAAGAAAAGATGACACGCATGAGCAACGCCTCGTCGTTAACGTGCTAGTGAGAAAGCACTAAAGGGTTCCCATGGATGAATGTACGTAAATGACATGGTTTGTGAACGCCTCGTTGTTAACGTGCTAGTGAGAAAGCACTAGAGGGTTCTATGATCGCTGCTAGGAGGAGATTTGTGTGGCCGTCCCATGTGTGATCACGATGTGTGCCTCTAACCTCGCTCCGTGGGTCATGGTGTGGTTGTCCTGAGTGGAACAGGATGTGCGCCTACTTGACTCACACTTGAAAGTTGTAACACCCCGAGAAAACTCACGTTCCCGGTGCGTTACAGTGCATTTACACACTATGACACACTAACACTTGACATAACTCACTTAATTTAATATTACTTTCGTTTTCAAATCATCTTCAAAAGAACATTTGTGAGTATGAAAAATTTTCGACTTGAATCGAAAATAACCCGCGCCCTGAAGAGGGAACACGATATCCTCAATGTAAAAATACGCAGCGGAAAAAAAAGCAATTTAAATTAGTTTTAAAATAAACGACAAGACTCGAAATCCTAGAAAAGAATCTAATACCCCTCGAACTGCACAAATCATGTGCCGCGCACCCACATCCCCCACTTTGATGCTCCGCGCGCACCCTCGCGGTGTCGGACGCGCCAACTCAACATCACCGCATCTCGCGCACGCTCACAGCGCAGCGTGCCCCACGCACTCTGCCGCTGTACATCACGTTGGCGCGCACACCCTCACCCGGCCCCGCACGACCTGTGAGCACCCGCAGGGCACCGTGCTCCGCGCACCTGCGATCACGCTACATTCCCACGCTCATCTACCTTTCTCTAGCACTCGCTGTACACATCCCAACCTATTTTATATCCTTTCAACTCTCAACCCCTCTCCCGAAATTTCGGTAGAATAACACCTAAAAACTGGCTATCCTAAAATTTAAACACTGCACACAGTTCACTAAAACTAACAGTATTTATCTATCCACCATTTAGAGAAATCACCATAACAAAATCAGAGTATGAAAACTACGAAAATCCATTAAATGCAAATGAAGAAAATTCACAGTATAGTGCAATACCATACTCTAACATATAAAAATACACATGCGTCCCCGAAACACTGCAACCACTCTATACAATTATGTACGACCAACATCTATACAAACTCCTCTATCTGCATAAATACTAGACACAAAATAACAACCCAACGAATCTCACCATCACCTACCACCACCACGGGTCGGGTCGCCCTAACAAAATCCACCATCTGGTGCCTCGGTCGCACGCCGCCAACCATTTTATGCCTCAGGACTAGGCTCTCAAGGCTCACCAGCAATATCGTCAGCACCTACATCATAGAACACACAACATAAGCTTAACACTTAGTAAGTAGTACAATATGAAAGTAAAAGCCGTCAATACAATCCTATCAAATGCAGTCTCTACATTCACACTCATGTTGTCACATCTGTGACGCGTAGTGTAGCCGCACCAAGGTAAGGAGGAACCTAACGCCACCAAACAACCTGACACGTCGCCATTGTCCCGGACTCCCTAGCAACGAGGCCCACAAGCTACACACACGCATCACCACACAGCAACCACATCAGGGTGAGGGTGTACCTCGCGTCACACTACACCCAGACACGTCGCCCCCGTCCCAGCCTCCCCAGCACGGGGCCACAGTTGCAACACACACACGTTTCGCGACAGCCCAGCTGACCCACTCCTCGAGCGAAATCCGCGACTGGTGTTGCACCGGCCCACACACTAGTAGGATCCACGGTACCACTGCCCATCACCCTCACTTTCCGAACCTTACCACTCCCTTGAACAGCGAGACCTTCAGAAAAACCTCGTCGCCCTCATTAAATTCTAACTCCCGACGCCTCTGATCAGCATAACTCTTCTGTCGACTCTGAGTCGCTTCAATCCTCTTCCGTATCATAGAAATTTTGTCGACAGTCTGCTGTAAAATCTCAGGACCTATCAATCGGTCCCCAACCTCATCCCAATACAATGGCGACCTGCACTTCCTTCCGTAGAGGGCCTCGTACGGCGGCATACCAATGGTGGACTGGTAGCTATTATTATACGAGAATTCCACTAGCGGTAAGAACTTGCTCCAAGTCGCCTAAAACTCCAACACATAGGCCCTGAGCATATCCACCAGAATCTGTATAGTTCGCTCTGACTGCCCGACCGTCTGAGGATGAAAGGCCGTACTGAAATATAACCTGGTGCCTAGCCTTATGCAGACTCTTCCAAAACTTGGACGTGAACCTGTGGTCTCGGTCTGAAACAATCGACACCGGAATCCCATGAAGTCTGACTATCTCCTGAATATACAATTGGGCAAATTGATCCATGGTATAAGTCATCCTCATAGGCAAAAAGTGAGACGACTTCGTCAACCTGTCTACAATCACCCAGATAGCATCATGGCCTTTGGCAGTCCTCGACAGTCCCACCACAAAATCCATAGTGATCCGCTCCCACTTTTACTCCGGTATTGGCAATGGTTGGAATATCCCAGACGGTTGTTGATGTTCCGCCTTCAGCTGCTGACAGACTACGCAAGTCTCAACATACTCAGCCACTGCTCGTTTCATGTTAGGCCACCAATAGTGTTGCTTCAAATCCCTGTACATCTTAGTGCTTCCCGGATGCACAGGGAAAGAAAATGAATGGGCCTCTGATAATATATCCCTCCTCAGTTCCTTATCCTTCGGGACGTACCACCTATCCCAAAATTTCATAATCCCGTCCTCTGAATAACTGAACTCAGAATTAGGCCTGGCCTCCATACTCGCCTTCAGCTTGCTACACTCCGAGTCAGTCTCCTGAGTCTTCCTGATCCTGTCCAGAATAGTCGGCCTCAACGACAAGGCCGAAAGAGTGGCTGCCAGATCAGAAACTACCTCTAGACCAAAACTCTGTATCTCTGTCACCAACGCAACAGGCACTATTGAAGTCATGGCAGAAGTCGAAGCCGTCACTCTACTCAAGGCACCCGCCACCATATTCGCCCTTCCCGGGTGGTACCTAATCTCCACATCGTAGTCCTTGACCAGCTCGAGTCATCTTCTCTGTCTCAAATTCAGCTCCTTCTGCGTGAAAATATACCTCAAGCTCTGATGGTCTAAGTAAATCTCGCATTGCTGTCCATAAAGATAATGCCTCTAAATCTTGAGTGCAAATACAACCGCCGCCAGTTCCAAATCGTGAGTGGGATAATTCTGCTCGTAAGCCTTCAACTGCCTAGAGGAATAGACAATGACTCTCCCACCCTGCATCAAAACACACCCCAAACTGATCCTGGAGGCATCACAATAAATGCAGAACTTCTCTTCTTCCATGGGCAGCGTCAGTATAGGATCTGTAGTCAACCTCTGCTTCAATGTCTAGAAGCTGTCCTTACACCTGTCGGTCCATTCATACTTCGCATTCTTTTTTGTCAGCCGGGTCAAAGGGGCCAAGATCTTAGAGAACCCCTCAATGAATCTCCGATAATATCCAGCCAACCCCAGAAAACTGCGTATCTCACTAGCACTGGTCGGCCGCGGCCACTCCTTTACAGCCTGAACCTTCACCGGATCAACTGAAATACCCTCAGAGGAGATAACATGCCCCAAGAAGTGAATCATGTCTAACCAAAACTCGCACTTCGAGAACTTAGCATACAGCTGATGCTGGCTCAGAATAGTCAATACGATCCTCAGGTGCCCCCTGTGCTCTTCCTCACTCCGCCAATAAATCAGAATGTCGTCGATAAACACAATCACAAACTTGTCCAGGTACTCCCTGAACACCCGGTGCATCAGATCCATAAAGGCTGCAGGGGCATTGGTCAACCCGAAGGACATAACTAGGAACTCAAAATGCCCGTACCTCGTCCTGAAGGCCGTCTGCGGTACATCCTTCTCCTTCACCTTTAACTGATGATAGCCGGACCTCAGGTTGATCTTAGAAAACACTCGGGCACCCTGTAATTGATCAAACAAATCGTCAATCCTCGGCAATGGATACCTGTTCTTCACCATCAACTTATTCAGCTCCTGATAGTTAATACACATACGTAGGGATCCGTCCTTCTTTTTGACGAATAGAACTGGCGCTCCCCAAGGTGAAAAACTAGGGCGTATAAAGTCCTTATCCGTCAGTTCCTCCAGCTTAGGCTTCAGCTCTTTAAGTTCGGTAGGTGCTAACCTGTACGGGTTCTTGCACACCAACTCGGCACCTGGGAAAACATCTATCTCGAATTCGATCTCCCTGTCAGGGGGCAACCCTGGCAAATCATCACGAAACACTTCCGAAAACTCCTGCACAACAAGAATATCCTGTATCCGAGTATCACCCTATGACTGCGCATCCCCGACACTTGCCAAAAACCCCTGGCAACCCTTGCCCAACAACCGTGGAGCCTGACGAGAAAAGATAGCAGAAATCCTGGCAAGACCTTTACCTGCTTTAAATGTGTAGCTTTCCCCGCCCGGGGGCCGAAAATGAACCTCTCTGGTCTTGCAGTCAATCTCCGCATGATGTCTGAACAGCCAGTCCATTCTCAAGATCACCTCATAACCGCTCATATGGAGTATGACTAGCTCGGCATATAATTGCTTCCTCCCCACTGTCACAACATTGTCTCGCACCACCTGTTCTGAATATAAATGCTCCCTTGATGGCAAGGTCACATCATAATGTCGCTCGGCGGGACTGAACTCCAAGTTGGCCTTAAATATAAAGTCCGTCGACACAAACGAGTGCATAGCGCCCATATCAATCAGAGTATAAGCTGCCACACCAGAAACAAAAATGTTACCTGCAATCACTGATGGCTGGGTAGCATCATCTGGCTCAAAAAGGGCAAAGACCCTCGGTGTAACTCTGGCTGACGCCTTGCTCCCAGCTGGGCATCTGCCGGCAAAGTGTCCCACCTCATTGCTGTTGAAGCAACGGTTCTGACGCGGCTTCTGGCACTCTCTGGACATGTGGCCCACCTCACCACAGTTATAACACTGAACTGAGCCCGTTTTACACTCGCCCGGGTGGCTCCTCTGACACTTCGGGCACACTGGAAACTGTCCCGACCCCTACGGCCTCTTAGTGCTCCCCTGGCCGCTGGAACTGTCACTAGGCCTCTTCAGGTCTTTCTGCACGGATGCCTCCCCGCTCGAATGTGACAGCGACTCTCTGAATGATCTTCGAGAATGCTCCTTGGGTACCTCCCGATCACTAGGAAGATTCGCCCGAGCCTCCTTAATGTCAAGGGCCTTTGCTACCACCTCCTCATATTGCATGCCTCGGGTCCCCGCAATCCGCATGCCCATATAGATATCCGGCTTCAGGCCCTGCACAAATTGATGTACCTTATTCTCATCGAGGCTCACCAAATGCCCTGCAAACCGCGACAAGGCCTCGAACTGCCGAACATACTCGGCCACAGTGCCAGTTTGCCTCAACTGCGCAAACTCCACCATCTTCTGTGTCCTGACAGAATGGCTGAAATACTTGCCGAAAAACACCGACCTGAACTCCTCCCAGGTCATGGCCTCCACACCTCTCGTGGCAACTACAGTATCCCACCAATGGCTCTCATCCTGGGCAAGATAGAATGCCGCACTAGAAACTCTGTCATGCTCCTCTACCTTGGCAAAACCCATCATCCTCTCCATGCTCCGTATCCACTCCTCAGCACTAAGAGGATCCGGAGATGACCCGTCAAAAGTCGGGGGTCTAAGTCTATGCAGCCTGTCACCCCCTCTGTCAGACAAACCCTGGGCGCTATACTGACCCTGGTCGTCCCTGCTCATAAATCTCTTCAACTGCTAAGACTGACGGTGGACTAACTCGGTAAGCTGCCAGACGGTATCATCCATGTCGCCCACAGCTCTAGGAGGCACCTCTCGTCGTGGTCGCCCTCTTCCTCTGCCTCTCGCCTCTCCTGACCTTTTCTACCTTTAACATATACAAAGCTCACATTAGTATTACAATAAATTCAAATCTAAACACTTACAGTTGGTGGAGTGCTCCCGTGCAGCGACTGGCGGTGTTAGGTAATCCTCTGAACGACGTCGACCCCGTGACACTGATACCACAACTGTAACACCCCGAGAAAACCCACGTTCTCGGTGCGCTACAGTGCATCTACACAATACGACACACTAACACTTGACATAACTCACTTAATTTAATTTCGTTTTCAAATCATCTTCAAAAGAACATTTGTGAATATGAAAAATTTTCGACTCGAATCGAAAATAACCTGCGCTCCGAAGAGGGAACACGATATTCTCAATGTAAAAATACGCAGCAGAAAAGAAAACAATTTAAATTAGTTTTAAAATAAACCGACAAGACTCGAAATCCTAGGAAAGAATCCAACACCCCTCGAACTGCACAAATCACGTGTCGCGCACCACATCCCCCACTTCGATGCCCCGCGCGCACCCTCGCGGCATCGTACGCGCTAGCTCAACATCATCGCGTCTCGCGCACGCTCACAGCGCCGCGTGCCCCACGCACCCTGCCGCTGTACATCATGTCCGCGCGCACGCCCTCACCCGACGCCGCACGACCCGTAAGCACCCGCAGGGCACCGTGCTCCGCGCACCTGCGATCACGCCACACTCTCACGCTCATCTACCCTTCTCTAGCACTCGCTGTACACATCCCAACCTATTCTATATCCTTTCAACTCCCAACCGCTCTCCCGAAATTTCGGCAAAGTAATGCCTAAAAACTGGCTATCCCAAAATCTAAACCCTACACACAGTTCACTAAAACTAACAGTATTTATCTATCCACCATTTAGAGAAATCACCATAACAAAATCAGAGTATGAAGACTACGAAAATCCATCAAATGCAAATGAAGAAAATTCACAGTATAGCGCAATACCATACTCTAATATATAAAAATACATATGCGTCCCCAAAACACTGCAACCACTCTATAAACTCTTGTACGACCGACATCTATACAAACTCCTCTATATGCATAAATACCTGAAACAAAATAACAACCCAACGAATCTCACCATCACCACTGGTCGGGTCGCCCTAACAAAATCCGCCATCCGATGCCTCGGTCGCATGCCGTTAACCGTCCTATGTCTCAGGACTAGGCTCTCGAGGCTCACTAGCAATATCGTCAGCACCTACACCAGAGAACACACAACATAAGCTTAACGCTCAGTAAGTAGTACAATATGAAAGTAAAAGCTGTCAATGCAATCCTATCACATGCAGTCTCTACACTCACACTCATGTTATCACATCTGTGACGTGCAGTGTAGCCGCACCAGGGTAAGGAGGAACCTAACGCTACCCTACACCCTGATATGTCGCCAACGTCCCGGACTCCCCAGCAAAGAGGCCCACAAGCTACACACACGCATCACCACACAGCAACCACATCAGGTTGAGGGTGTACCTCACGCCACACTGCACCCAGACACGTCGCCCATGTCCCAGCCTCCCCAGCATGGGGTCACAGTTGCCACACACATACATTTCGCGACAGCCCAGCCAGCCCACTTCTCTAGCGGAATCTGCGACTGGTGTTGCACCGACCCACACACTAGTAGGATCCGCGGTACCACTGCCCATCACCCTCACCGTTAACACATTCACGCTGCATGACGGCACCAGCCGGCCCACTCCTCGAGCGAAATCCACGACTGGTGAAGCACCGACCCGCATACTAGCAGGATCCGCGGTACCACCGCCACGCGTCTCACCACATACTCAAAACATGCTCAAAACCATTTTCGTTCACGTTTTTAAAAAATGATGCATGTCAAACAATACTCACGCACACTACAATCAACAACATAAATCCTAAAGTTCTATGATATAGGCCCACTTGGGCAAAACACATGCATGCACTACTTACCTAGCGTCCTAAGCTCGCTCGACGCATAGCTTCACCAAAAAAAGCCTAAACCTAAAACACAACCAATCTCTCATCAGTATTTATCTCAAAATTCACCAAATAGCTAAAAATAACCTTCCTTAACTACACTCATGAAATTCCAACTAAAACGGGTCATTGGTTTGGTTCGGCCGAAAACAAGATTAAAGTTCGGACGCGCATAACTTTTGCGTCCATTAACCGAATCGAGTGATTCAAGTTGGTAAACGTCCCCTTAGAAACCTAGTTTAATGTCTTAAGACGGATTTTAAAACGGTAAGCCGTAGCTAGGTGAAAAAATCCCAAAACCGAATCTGCCCCTTTTTGCTCAATTTCACATTTTTGTTTTTCTTCAACCAAAACTCACTCAATTTAACTTTAAGCACCAAAAACAGCCATGCCACTATCACACGTCGAATATCAAAATCAAACGTTCCCAGCGGCCAAATGCTCCTCTAACCACCTATTTTAACTCACTAAAACAGAATTTAAAAAGATTAACCGTAGCCCTATCAAAATCCCCAAAAACAGAACTGTTCTTATACGAAAAAATATCCGAAATCTCAACTTCGGTCTAATTTCGCCAATTTCTTCACCGAATATTTACATTTCGGTTTACCAATGCCTACATTAAAATTAGAAAATAGCATGGCAGCACAAAAATTCTCACGGTTTTCTTCCCAAAACCGTGCATTTTTCAACCGATTCATTGAACCCTGAAATTCACCCTCGTTCCTTCTAAATTCTAGTAGAAAACCCCTGAAACGTAGAGAGCAAAATAACTCCATGCTCGGCCATAAAAGCAGGACAAGACCGAAAGAGAGAACTCCCTGTTTCTCATTCAATTCTGTCACGGGAAGGCCGAGCCACACACATACACTTGCTAGGTTCTAAAACATCTCACAAAAACGAGCTTTAACCGTCGAAATTTCAAGAAGGACTGAGCTTCCAAGTTCGGTCGACAGAAACCGAAACAGGGGAGAACTCACCTGTATTTTTAGCTCAGGAAGAACCCACTCCCGTCGCGTTTCTGCCTCGCCGGAATCGTCTAGCGCGTTGCGTCTCTTCTCCGGTAGTCGATTGCCGGTAGTTCGTCCCCCTTCCCTGATCACTCTCTCGCTCGCGTCTCACCTCTCGGGCACTCGGGTCGCAGAGTCACCGAAGTGGAATGGCTTCTTTGTGAAGTCATTCCACTTAACAGATTTCTTTTTTTTTTTTTTTTTAAATTTAAACAAATAACAATTTACCTAAACGCCCTCACGTGTTTTTATCGTCCGTAATTTCGTTGAATTCTCGGCCTCCCGACTTTAAATTCTGAAAACCATCATAAAAGTAGACTCCGAGTTTTATAATTTAATTCACCCGTTAAATATTTTCCGAAACTCCAACCGAACTTAAATTAAAAGTTTCAGAAATAAAATTTAAAATCTAAAATTTCTAGGTTATTACAAAAGTGAAAGATGATAATAATGAAAACGAAAACGAAACAAATTGTAGAAACTGCATGTGTTAGGGTTGAGTTGTGCATTGACTTTTAATTCACGCTTCATACTTGCTAAGCATTAGGCTTACGTTTTGTGTTCCGTGGTGTAAGTGACGACGAACTTTCCAGTGAGTTGATAGATGACGGGCATGCTTAGGATGGTGTTGGTGGCGTACCCCGTATGTCGATGCAGACAGTTGTTAGGGTGACTCGACCATGACGGGATATAGGATGTGTGGTACGGTGATAGTCGGGATTGGAGTAAGGATTGTGTCTTATTTTGAAATTACTTGAAGGAATTATGTTTTAAAAATATAGGTTTTTACTTTGTGGATTTAATCGGGATTGTCATCGTGTGTTTTCTCTGAACTAGTGTCATTTTTATGTATACTGGTGCAAGGTGTCGACCGAAGTCGACAAGTGTAGACTGGTTAGTGTACAATGGAAGGTGAGTGTCGACCGTGAGGTTCGACCTACACGGGCAGAGAGGATCAAGGTGTCAACCTGTGAAATCAGGTGTCGACCGCTCTCTAAGATGAGTGTACAAGTGTCGACCGGTGCTCTCAAGGTCGAACGACGAAAGGACCTGAGAGAAATGTAGTGTCAACCGGCCTTTGCCGGTGTCGACCAACAAAAAACTCGAGACCACCCAAGTGTCGACCGGCACTTACAGGTGTCGACCGGGTGTCTCTGTTTAACGTTTAATAAAATGAAGTTTTATCAAAACTGATTTCAATTGAGTTTTCCGAAATATCGTTTTAAGTCGAGGAATAAAGTTTTAAAATTTTATGAAATTTTTACGATACGAGTAAAATAGGAAGTAAGTGGCAAACCGGTCCAAGGTGGACCAGAGACGTACAGAGTGGTATCAGGGTAGTGAGCGGACCAGAATCGTGTTGGGTTTCTGGGGCGCCACACGCCCAGTTTGCCAGCCTCTCTGAAGCCCAACCCCGAGCCTTTTACGCTTCACCATCTTTGTCCTTCAGGATAGATCACCCACCATTCTCCACTATCGGACTTCTTCCAACCCCAAAAACAATTCCCTTTACTGTGTCGCTGTAACATCTGAGAGCTTTCTGAATCTTCCTACCTAGTAACATAGAATTCCCGATAGATTTTAGAGATTTACCACTAAAAGAAAAGAGAATTGAGAACCATAAACCTTAAAACTAGGAAAATAGGATAGCGAACAACTAAAAGGGTAATGATGCCAAGTGGTAATTTCCAACCCTCCCACCCCCCACCCCTTAGTTCAATCTTCCTCCTCCACCTTCCACGTGAAACCCTCACTCTCCCCTTCTTTCTCTCATCCCTTTCGCCAGGGAAAGCCCACTCCCTTCTCCCTCTCTCTACAGTTCTCACCTCTTTTCCTTGGATTTCCTCTCCTATTTTGAAGACTAAGGTAAACGTTTAGTGGTTTGTTTATGGATTTTGGTCAGGGACTAGTAAATATTGGTTTTGGTGGTAGACGTTATGTGTTTTGATGATTGTTTAATGACCTTCAATTAGGGTTTTGTTTTCCTTCCCTTCCCCTTTATGGTGGCCGATTTCTCCTCCCCCTTTTATTAAAGATTTAAGGTAACAATCACTTTTCCTTAGGTATTTAGAAGTTTTGATGGCTTAAAAGGAGTGCACAAAAATTATGTGTAAGGGGTTCATTTAATTGTTTTAAATTGTAAGACATTGATATATGGACTGTGTGCTTGATAAATTTGGAAGAAGAAGTGTTTATGTGTTTGAATTTCACGGTTTAGTGGTTGATGTTGGAGTAAATTATGTTGGAATTGTTTTAAGACTTTAGGGATGATGCAAATTATGGGGAGTTTATGCCGAAAAATTTAAGTAAATGCCTTAAAAGAGTTAGAGGAATTAGTGGATCGTTTGTTGAAGACCAAATAAATTTTTAGATGGTGTTTATGTTCGGTATGAGTTTAATGTTGGATTTTGGTGTTCTAGGTTCAACCTTATTACAGAAAGGTGATTAACGCTCACCAGGATATGAGGTAAGTGAGCGAGTAGGTTCGTCCCTTACGGCCCTACATCGCAAGGGTACTAGGAGATATAAACCTTGTTTAGGAGCTTTATATTGTGATGGGGTATGTGTCATGGGTAGTTAAGTCATAGGAATGTCAAGTGTCGAAGTTTAGCCTAACGGTCCGATTTATGTTTCGTTCTGTTTTGATGGTATGTTATGTTTGAGCTATGTTTACGTTACGATATATGTCATACTCATGGATCACGCATCATGTTTTAAGAATAGCATACAAAATGTTTTATGTAAGAAAGACAAGAATATGTAATGTATATAAATGGTTAACGGAGGGACAGAGTTAGTATGGCTATGTGTTTTATCCTTCTCTAGGATTATATAAAACCGGGAACCCTTGCTATTTGCTCGAGTCCCCTTTAACCCATGTCAAGTGATAAGTAAAGTAAAGAATGTACAAATTTTTATGATCATGCATGCACGAGCATTTACTTCATTGCACCCTCTTACTAAGCATTAAGCTTATAGTTTGAACTTCATGATGTAGGTGAAGACGTTACATGCGAGGACTTCGAGTCTCAAATCGATGAGTAGGAGCAGTTGGAAAGCCAGCTCATGGCAGAGTGTTTGTGGTTATCCGACTATTTTGACCTGTGGGTGAATTCATGTGTATTTTTGGGGTATAAATGTTTTAATATAAAGTTTATGTATAGAAGAGTTTAGATTTTGGAAAATACTGAAACTGCTTGAGATTTGGATGTTTTTTTTGTTTGGAAATATTTCAATGAAAAACTTTTACATTTTTAAAGTAAGTTTTGATGTTTACGAGTATTTTGATCAAAAAAATAGGTGATTTAAAAATAGCATTATATTATTTTAAAAGTTGTATGTGGATGTAATGAAGTGTTTTTAGGTTTTAAATTAAGAAAAAGAGGAAAAGTGGGAAAAAAAGCGCTGGTGTGCGTGGTGGGCGGGCGGAACAAGCCGATCGATCGCGTGCACAGTGGCGATCGATCGGCACCTGGTGATTTTGACAAGGCGCGGGCAGAGCACCTACAGATCGATCGGTGCTGGGCGCGCGATCGATCGTCGCCTTATGTATTTCGGCAGGTCATCTACCAATCGATCGGCGCTGGGTGCGCGATCGATTGGCTTATGAAGGCCTCGATGAGGCACAAGCAGGAAGGGTGCTGACCGATCGGCCGGCGCACGAGCAACTCAAGTAGCGGAGCGCGCGCATCCGGGTGTGTACCGTGCGCGTGCAACCCAACAAGGTGACGCGTGCGCCGCATTAGGGCGATGCGTTTGTACTGACAAGGCGACGTGTGCCGTGAGCGCACACCCTACATGTTTTTGAAATTTTTTTTTAAAATCCAATCTCATTTCAATGTTTCCTTCCAAATGACTACACAAATATTTTCCCATTTTTGCAAAGGATGTAAAGGAGATTAAAGTCCACGTTTCGCTCGTTTTAAATTTTCAAAAAATAAAACTTTTACGTGAAAGTTTCCAAATTTAAAAAGTGAAATCTTTTTGGTGATGTCAAGTCATGTGTCGCGGCCCCGCTTGGGGTCGTGACAAGGATTTTGGACTCTGGCGTGATGCACTAGTTCACTCCACATGCGTCAATCCTTCATCAACCTCAACCCTATGCCGATTCCTCTTAAGTTGCCATTGCCAAAGGTAAACTACTTCTGATCTCTCATCTTGGATGTGTGGTTGTTCAAACTCCCTCTCGACCATTAAAATTGCACACTCCACTCATGTCTCAAAATCTTATCATTGTTCAACAATTATGCCTAGACAATTCCGCTTATATTGAATTTCATCCAAATTTTTTATGTGTCAAGGATCGGATATCCCATCAACTACTGCTCTGGGGTTCCCTCATCGATGGTCTCTACCAAATTTCTTCGATTCGACCGGTACGGGCACTGCATGCTCGGCTACCTCCCTCGGTCAGTTACCCTTCAATTTTTTGGCACAACCAATTAGGATATCCGTCGTCCTCTGTTTTGTAACGTGTATTACAATCATGTTGTATTCCGTTTTCAAACACAAATATGTCACCATTTTGTGTTTCATATGCAATGCGTAAAAGTCATTGTTTACCTTTTAAAATTTCTAGTTCACATGCATATTCCCCTTTTGATATTGTACATACTGATATCTGGGATCCGTCACTTGTTAATTCTATCACTTGTGCATGGTATTTTGTTCTTTTGTAGATGATTATACTCGTTTTACTTGGTTATTCACTCTGAAATTGAAAAAAGAAGTTTACGCTACTTTTGTGCATTTTCAAAAATTTGTTCTTATTCAACTTGGAGTTAATATAAAAATTGTGTAATCGGGTGGGGGTGGAGAATTTCAATCCCTCTCCCCTCTATTTAAGTCCCATGGTATTCATCACCACATATCTTGTCCATATACTCTAAATCAAAATGGTCGTGTTGAACGTAAAAGTCGTCATGTGGTCGAAACTGGTCCTGCACTATTGTTTCATTTCTCAGTCCCTCAATACTTCTGGCCTTGTGCTTTTGTAATAGCAACTAACTTAATAAATTTGCTACCTACTCCTGTCTTACACAACAAATTTCCTTTTGAATGTCTGTTCAATTCTATTCTGGATTATCTATGACTGTGTGTCTTTGGTTGTCCTTGTTTTTTCTTTAATCGACCTTTCAACAAACACAAGTTATAGCCTCGCTCTCTTCCTTGTATCTTCTTAGGCACTAGCTCTCAATATAAATATTATATATATATGGCTCCTCACTCAAACACAATTTACATCTCTTGGCATGTTACATTTGTGGAATCCAGTTTTCCTTTTTCTTCTATCCCCCAATCCAGCTCACCAACCCTCTTGTTTTCCCTACCCATTCCCTATATATCATTTCCAGCATCCCTGACACATCATACTTGTTCTCCTTCCTCAGATACCACAACATCTCCCTCTCCAACCACAACACTAAACCAACCCTCCTCCTTATCCTCATCACCTCCCATCTCCATATCCCAACAATCACCTTCTATACCAATTCCAATGAATGCACACGCTATGAGAACTTGACCCAATGATGGTATTTTTAAGCATTTTTTGT
This sequence comes from Begonia peltatifolia, assembly GCA_022433055.1. Classification (NCBI taxonomy): domain Eukaryota; kingdom Viridiplantae; phylum Streptophyta; class Magnoliopsida; order Cucurbitales; family Begoniaceae; genus Begonia; species Begonia peltatifolia. The sequence goes on from CM039522.1 coordinate 13,030,432, forward strand.
TGAGACTACCATGAATCAAAAATACTTTTACAAGCCTCAAAATATCCACATTGGTTAACTGTCATGCAAGAAGAGATATCAGCATTCAATGAGGCAAATACCTAGACTCTAGTGTCTTTCCCTCCAGAAACAAAAACTATTGGTTGTAAATGGATTTTCAAGACGAATCTTAACTCGGACATTACCATTTACAGATATAAGGCCCGTTTAGTGGTGAAAGGATACGATCAAACAGAAGATAGACTATGAAGAGACCTTTAGTCCTATTGTAAAACCAACCTTATTCTGCATGACTTTTTCTGTAGCAGTCTCTTTTGGTTGGAATATCACGCACCTTGACATAACCAATGCTTTCTTACATGATGATTTAACTAAAACGATGCTTATACAACAACTTTCCGATTTATCAGTCATTCTCATCCATCGGTTGTTTGTCTCCTACATAAATCTCTCTATGGTCTCAAATAGTCACCTCGAGCTTGGTATACAAAGCTGCACAATGCTCTAATAAGTTAGGGTTTTACGGCATGAAAATCTGATTCTTCCTTATTTGTTTGTCGTACACGCTTCTTTATTATGATTATGTTAGTTTATATCGACGACATTATTTTAACAGGAAATCTCTTACTCACATGGATAAGCTGTTAACTTATCTACACTCAACATTTAAAGTTTAGGACCTTGGACCTCTATCATTTTTTCTAGGGAATCAAGTAACTCGTACTCCTACAGGTATGAGTTTCTCACAATCTAGATACATATATGAATTACTTCACTGAGCACAGATGGACTCCTGAAAGCTAGTCCCCACTCCCATGGTTGCTGGACTGATCTTATCACAGAAATCTGGTACACCACTACGTGATGACTATCTCTGTCACAATTTTGTAGATGGGCTATAAAACTGCTGTCTGACTAGACCAGATATTACTTTTGCTATCAGCAAAGTGTCGTAATTTATGCTTGTGCCTACAAATGTCCACTTGCAAGTTGTCGAACAAATATTGCGATATCGTAAAGGTACTTCACCTTTAGGCATCTTCTTTTCGCCTTCTAAAAGTTGTAATTTGATCTGCTATACGGATGCGGACTAGATGTCTTGTCCCGATTATCAAAAAAGTATAGGTGGTTTTTGTATTTTTCTGCGAATTAATCTCATCTCATGGTCTTCGACTAAGAAAAAAGTTGTTTCACACTATAGCACTGAATCAGAGTATCGTAGTGTTGCAAATGGTGCAACAGAAGTACTATGACTCCAATCATTATTAGGCAAATTAGGTATTGTGTCCACACTGGCACCTCTCATTCTCTATGACATTTTGAGTGTCATGTACCCCACTTTCAATCCAGTACTACACTCCAAATCTAAGCATGTTCAGATAGATTTTCATTTTGTTCGGGAGAAAGTACTAAAGAAATTACTACAAGTAAAGTTTACCCCATCTAAAAACTAACTAGCCAATGCTTTAACCAAACCTCTCCCACCTTCGAAGTTTGATCTCTATACTTCCAAGCTCTTCGGTCTATGACTTTGATCTTGAGGGCGGATGTTAAAGTATCTATTGTTCATGGTTTTTCCCTTTAGTAATCTTAATTTGGTTTGTACTTTTAGTTACCAATACTCATCATTTGTGTTCTTATCAATATACTTGTAAACATCCATCAGATGACAGAATACAATACACAGAAGATATCATTTTTCTGATATCTCTTTCTCTCTCTTCCTTACTGCTACTGTTGTCATCTTCCTTCTCCTCTAGCTATCGACTGCTTCAAGCTCAATAACCTTACTGCATTTCAACGTTGACACACTAAACCTTGCCGAGTGACAAAAGAAGTAGTGAAAAAGGAGAACCTATTGACAAATAAACACCACTGAGGGAAAGAGATAAAAAATGACCGAGAAGAACAGGGAAAATGACTTACTAATAAGACCACCGGAAATGGTCTTTAAATGAAGAAAAAGAAACGACGAACATCAAAATAGAGAAAGGAAATGATCATTAGAAGTTAGGAGATTCTGAGAGAGAGATGAAATGATCATGGAAGACAATAAGTGGGACCGAGAGAAAGGTGGGTGGCCAAAGAAGTAAAAGCTTCTAATAGACAATCAAAAGTGAAAAGTTCTCTTCATAGAAGTAGATAATGATTTTGTTAATTTCCTTTTCTCCCTTCCAACATTGCCTGTTGGAACTATTGCCAAGCTTCTTACCAAAACGTCCATGGTAGGCTGCGTGGGGAAACTCTATAAGAACATTGAAAATTTAAGTCAAATATACATGCAACCCAACCAGGACAAGGACATCCTTTTAAGCCCTAGAATAGCAGCTTTTGGTCCTAACATTCCTCTCCTGCACTTGTAGTCCCTTTGTTCCAATTCTTCGTCGCAATTTTATGCATGTAGAAACTACGATGAGGATTAAATGTCAAAGAGTTGGGAGTTCTTAAAGAGAAAGTTATTGAAATAGGCATGAAAGAGGTAGTTTTCTTTATAAATTTGTTTATTTTCAGGCAATATTTCATCTCATTTAAAGAAAACATTCACGCGGCTGTAGGTTAAAGAATGTAGCTGGAAGTTTTCCCTTCGGACTTCCTTGCCAGTGATGGGCGCACATGTAACACCCGAAGTTTCCGTTAAAATTAATTTCAGATTTACGTAAATATAATCGGTGGAGTTTTGGTAAGAATTGAGAGCGGAGAACTTCTACCCCTAAATAAAAGATTTTTTTAGGCTAATGGAGGAAAGAAAAGTTTAAGAATCCAACCGGAATCGGACCGTATAACAGGTTTGTTAAACGGTTAAGGGTTAAGGGTGAAATAGTAATTAGGATTATTATTATTTTTTTTATTATAAAAAAAAAAGAGAAAAGAACACCATCAGTGTTCTCCCTCCCCAGCACAAACTCCCTCCCTTGTTTCTTCTCCACTCTCCCATACGAAGCTTGGCGACCCTCCTTCCAGCCACGATTCTTCTCCGATCTTTCATCAATCTTCAAAACTACGGTAAGTTTTACTTAGTTCTTAGTAGATAGTTAGTGTGCTAGTTGTTTTTAGCAACAAAAATGAAGTTAGTAAGGGTATTGGGTGATTTGGTGAAAACCTAGGAGGGAGATAAGGGGAATTGAACTTAGAGTTGATTTTTATCCGTATGTTAGTGCTTAAGCTAGAAGTAGGAGTAGATTACGAGATTTTATTAGAAGGATTGAGCGGTTGGATAGCCGAGTGCTTGACTTGTAGAACGATTTCCGCTCAGCCACGTCTGGCCAAGCTGTAGGTGTTAAAGTAGGAAATGGATAAGACCATTGGAAACTAGACATCCTGTGGAGCCTATAGTACTTTGGATTGTCCAATTCAGACGAGTATTGGAGAAGTTATAAATTTTCGAAGTTGACCGGAAATCGAGTTGGATTTTAGGTTTAGTAAAGAGTTTTGGTTTTGTACGAGTTATGACTTTCAAACTAGGAATTTATTAATTGAACGAGGTAGAATTGATGAATGTGTGATTTTATAGGTATTCTCAGTTAGCGTACGAAGTTACGAATTGCGAGGAATTTCTAGGACGACAAGTAGTATTGGATTGTTTGTGATTTGCCTTCGGGCCTATGTCATGGAACGGTAGGGTTGCTTGTTTGTTTTGACTGTTTGTTTTGTTGATTGGTCAGTTGATTTCGCATATTTGTGACATGCATCATGGTTTTGAATTACGAAAGAACGAGTTTTGAGCATGTTTTGAATTGTACGTATGAAATGTAATCAGATAAGAAAAGGTGCTACGTGTGAGAACGCCTCGTCATTAATGTGTTAGTAAGAAAGCACTAGAGAGTTTTCATTGATGAAAGTACGTAAGATGACATGGTTTGTGAACGCCTCGTCATTAACGTGCTAGTGAGAAAGCACTAGAGGGTTCTATGATCGATGTTGGGAGGAGATTTTGTATGGTAGTCTCGTGCGTGAGCATGATGTGTGCCTCCAGTCTTGCTTCGTGGGTCATGGTTTGGTCATCCTGAGTGTGATAGGATGGGTGCCTACTTAATTCACACGTGAAAGTGGAAGATGATAATAATGAAAATGAAACGAAAATGAAATAAAACGTAGAAACTGCATGTGTTGGGGGTTGAGTTGTGGATTGCATTGTCGGTTTTGGGTTTCATATTCCATACTTGCTAAGCATTAGGCTTATGTTTTGTATTCCATAGTGTAGGTGATGGCGAGCTCTCCAATGAGTTGTTCGAGGACAGGCATGACTAGGATGACGGTTGGTAACGTATGTTGTATGCCGATGCAGGCAGCTTGTTGGAGCGACACGACCATGGTGTGATAGGTGGTGAAATTTTGTAAGCATTTTGTGTTGAGCACCTGTGTATAGATTTTGAGAATATAGGTTTGTGTGGCACGATTATAGTCGGGATTTGTGTAAGGTTGTGTTTTTGAAATACTTGAGGAGGTTATGTCTTAAAAATACATGTCTTTACTTCATGGTTTTAATCGTGGAAGTTTTCGTTATCCGTTTTCTTTCGAACTGGTGTTATTGTTTTTATATATATATTGCTAATGTAAAGTGTAGATCGAAGTCTATAGGTGGCGACCGGTCAGTGTAAAATGAAAGGCCAGTGTCGACCGCGGTTCGACTTGTGCAGACAAAGAGAAATGAGATATCAACCGGCGACGGTGGGTGTCGACAAGTTAGTATAAAATCAGTGAGAGTGTCGACCGCGGGATTCAACCTGCATTGATAGAGAGGATTAATATGTCGACCAGTGAAAGCGAGTGTCGACTGCTCTCTGTGATGAGCATAGAAGTGTTGACCGGTGTTCTTAGTGTCGACCGACGAGAAGACCTGAGATAAATGTAGTGTCGTCCGATGTTTACCAGGGTCGACTGATGCTTACAAGTGTCGACCGGTTTCTTTATTTTTATGTTTTTTAAAAAAAGGTGAAGTTTATTTAAACTGATTTTAATCGAGTTTCCCGCTGTGATACTATTTAAAATATTTTCAAAACTGTCGTTGTAAATCGAGGAATAAAAGTTTTAAATTTTATGCTAATTTTTACGATACGAGTGAAATAGTGAATAAGGTGGACCGCGACGTTACAGGGTGGGTATTAGAGCAGTGAACGAACCAGAAATAGGTAGGTTTTCGGGGCGCCACAGAGTTGGTATCAGAGCCAAATGGTCAAGTCGTTCAAAGAATTACCCAACAATGCCGGCTGCCATGCAATGTGCTCCACCAATTGTAAGTATTTGTTTATTTTTAGTTAGATTGTGACTAAAATTAGATTACGCTAACCTCACACAGGAATTAACCGGGATGAATAGACAACCGGGACGACCTAGAGTTCCGAGAGAGGTGACAGAGTCAGAGAATGATGACAACTTGGCTACGATCCGACAACTGACCGAGTTGGCCGACAAGCTGTCCCAACAATTAGGAATGCTACTGAATCAAGGACAAGGGAGCCATGGAGCAGATTCTGGTGGAGAAAGGGTTAGGAGATTGAAGCCTCCGACATTTGAGGGCTAGATGACAGATCCGACTATTGCGGAAAGATAGATCCACACAATTGAAAACATGTTCAAGTATGCCAATGTGGAGGAAGGGAATATGGTTACATGTGCGACATTCCACGTATCGAACGACGCTCAGAATTGGTGGGAGACAGTAGAGGCCACCATAGCTGCCCGGGACTTGACTTGGAAGAGATTTAAAGAGATGTTTTATGACAAGTATTACAACGGAAAGGTCCAAGCTGCAAAGAGGTTGGAATTCGTACAGTTAAAGTAGACTGAGCCAGTAACTGAGTACGTCAGACAGTTTGAATCATTGTCCCGGTTTGCAAGCCAATTAGTGAGTAATGAAGAAGAAAAGATACTACAGTTTGTGCAAGGGCTGAAGCCGGAGATATATTAAGGCGTGATAATCTCTGGAACCAAGGGAGTACCGTATGCAAGAGTTGTGGCCAAAGCATTGGAAGTGGAGGGGGCGGAAGCCAAATATGTGAAGTAAGGAGAAGCCACCAAAAGATTGTTTAAGCAGATCACACCACAGATGAGCAGGGGAGGATCTTCTTTTGGAACCAAGAGGCTAGGTGGCATTGTGAATGATTTGAGGGGAGAAAAGAAACCGCAAATGCAGAAGAGGTACTCGCAGTGTCCCAAGTGCTTGAAGAGCCATCCAAGAGAATGCGGACAGTTTGCAGGCAAATGCTACAATTGCAATGAAGCTGATCATATTTAACAAAACTACACAAAGTCGAGAGTCAACCGGTGCTTCACCTGTAACGAGACCAGTCATATATCTAGGGATTGTCTCGCAACAAAGAAGGGTCCGGCCAAGATGACGCCAATGATCTTTGCTATGATAGAGCCCAAGGGTGAAGATCGATCAGCTGTTATTTAAGGTACAGTACTAGTTGATACGGTGCCTGCATTTACATTGATAGATTCAGGAGCATCACACTCCTTTGTTGCTACGGCTTTTGTGGTGAAAGTAAATTAATGGGTTAAACCAGCCGGGTGTACATATGAAGTGAGACTACCATCTGGTGAGCGCATGCTTCCGATCAAGTGGTGCGTGACAGTGTTATATCAGTGGGGACTAAGAGCATGCCTGCTGATTTGATTGTGATGGGGATAACGGGCTATGATGTGATATTGGGCATGGATTGGTTGTTTCGACACTACGCAACGATTGACTGCAGAGCTGGAACTGTTAATTTCCAACCCCCAAGTGGTGCGAAGAATTTGTTGCAAGCTATGAAGAATATGAATAAGCTATCTCTAATGGCACCCATCGAGGCTCGGAGATTATTAATGGGTGAGCACTTTTGCTTTCTTGCAACAATTTTAGATACTCAATTTCACGTGAAGACAAAACCACAGGATATTGTGGTAGTTCGTGACTTTTTTTATGTATTCCTGGACGATTTGTCCGGTTTACCTCCAGACCGGGAAGTCAAATTTGTGATTGACACATATTCCGGTGCAGAGCCAATATCAAAGAACCCTTACAGGTTGGCTGCTTCGGAATTAGAGTTGAAAAAGCAGTTGGAAGAACTATTGGAAAAGGGGTTCATACACCCGAGCTAGACGACTTGTTTGATCAACTCCAAGGAGCTCGGATTTTCTCGAAGATAGACTTGAGATCGGGGTATTATCTACTGAAAGTCAGATCACAGGATGTTTCGAAGACAGCCTTTCGGATAAGATACGGGCACTATGAATTTTTAGTGATGTCGTTTAGGTTGACAAACACTCCAGCCGCTTTCATGGACCTGATGAATCAGGTATTCCAAAAGTATCTAGATATATTCATCATTGTATTTATCGACGATATGTTTTTTACTCCCGTAATGAAGACGAGCATAAAGAGCATTTGAAGATAGTTCTGGAGACTTTGAAGCAGCATTGGCTGTATGCAAAATTGTCCAAGTGCGAGTTCTTGCTGGATAAGATCCATTTGCTTGGACATGTGATTTCTGGTGGAGGGATATTGGTGGATCCAGATAAGATACAGTCGATCAATGAATGGCCTGAACCAAAGAATGTCAGTGAGATTCGAAGCTTTCTGGGGTTAGCTGGTTACTACAGGAAGTTTATTGAGGGGTTTTCAAATATTGCAGCACCCCTGACTTGTCTGATAAGAAAGGAAGTCAAGTATATATGGTTGGAAAACTGTGAGCACAGTTTCTAGATATTGAAGCAGAAATTAACTGCAGCTACAGTGTTGACACTTCCGGTGATGGATGAGAAGTTTAATACTTATTGTGATACTTCCATAATCGGATTGGGTTGTGTCTTGATGCAAAACGGAAAGGTGATCGCTTATGCTTCAAGGCAATTGAAACCTTATGAGCAAAATTATCCAACCCACCATTTGGAGTTAGCGGCGGTCGTGTTCGCGCTAAAGATCTGGAGGCACTATCTTTATGGACAGCAATGTGAGATATATTCAGATCACAAAAGTCTGAAGTATATCTTCATTCAGAAGTAGCTGAATATGAGACAGAGGCGGTGGTTGGAGTTTATGAAGGACTACAACCTGTAGATCAAATACCACCCCGGGAAAGCTAATGTAGTGGCTGATGCGTTAAGCCAGATTTCGGCCTCAGTTTCAACAGTGAATGCTGAGATGTCTAAAGAGTGGAGTACAGAATTTTAGAGATTTAATTTGGAGTTAGTCTCAAATGTAGCAGTAGAATTATCAGCCTTATCTCTAAAGTCGTCCATTTTTTAGAAAATTAGAGAAACTCAACAAGATAACCCAAGGTGCAACGAATTTAGGTCGAGCATAGCATCTAATGACAGAACCGAGTTTAGCTGTTCAGATGATGGAATCCTGAAGTTCCAAAATAGATGGTATGTTCCAAACAATGATCAACTTTGGAATGAGATTTTGTCTGAAGTGCACTCCTCAAGGTTTTCTGTTCATTCCGGAAGCAACAAGATGTACAGAAACCTTAGACAACATTATTGGTGGCCCGGCATGAAGAAGTCTGTAGCAAGGTATGTTGAGATATGTTGATCTGCCAATAAATCAAGGCTGAGCATCAGAGGCCGGCTGGAAAGTTGCAACCATTCTCGGTTCCAGAATGGAAGTGAGACCAAATATCCATGGATTTTGTTGTCAGGTTATCCCGTACGACAAAGGGATTTGATGCGTTGTGGGTGATTGTGGATCGTTTAACTAAATCTGCTCATTTTCTACCAGTGAAGATGACATTCAATATGGACCAGTTCGCAGACCTATACATTCAAGAGATAGTGAGGTTGCCCGGAGTACCAATTTTGATTGTGTCGGACAGGGACCCAAGATTCACATCAAAATTCTGGAAGAGTCTGCACAAAGCAATGGGGACACGACTGAATTTCCATATAGCCTTTCATCCTCAGACCGACGGATAATCTGAACGGACTATTCAGATTTTAAAGGATACGCTTCGAGCCTGTGTACTAGAATTTCAGTGAAGAAAATATTTACCCTTAGTGGAATTCTCGTACAACAACAGCTACCAGGCTACGATAAGTATGGCCCCCTACGAAGCTTTATACGGGAAAAAGTGCAGATCACCCCTTTATTGGGATGAGTCGATGAAGCTGGCTTGATTGGTCCAGAAATCGTGCAACAAAAGACTGAGAAAATCAAAGATTATTCGGTAGCAGATATTGACAGCTCAAAATTAACAAAAGAGCTACGCCGATGGAAGAAGGAGAGAATTGGAATTCAAAGTAAGAGATGAAGTTTTCCTAAGAATTTCGCCCTTCAAGGGTGCAATGAGGTTCGGGAGAAGGGGTAAGTTAAGGCCAAGATACGTTGGACCATTTCTGATCATAAAGAGAATTGGAAGAAATGCGTACCAACTAGAACTGCCAGCTTCCATGGAAGGAGTTCACAATGTTTTCCACGTGTCGATGCTAAGAAAGTGTCTCAAACATCTGTCGCACATTGTGGTTCAGCAGGAGATCGAAATACAGCAAACCTTAACGTATGAAGAAAAGCCAATGGAGATTCTGGATTATGCGGTGAAGATCTTACGCAACAAGGAGATTCCACTGGTGAAAGTATTATGGCGCAACCATAATGTAGAAGAAGCAACCTGGAAGCGGCAGTAAGATATGATGAGCCAATATCCAGAGTTGTTTAGGTAGCAAATTTTGAGGATAAAATTTTTGTAAGTAGGGTGGAATGTAACACTCAGAGTTTCTGTTAAAACTAATTTTGGATTTACGTAGTTATAATCGATGAAGTTTAGGTCAGAATTGAGAGCGAAGAATTTATACCCTCAAGTAAAAGATTATTTTGAGGCTAAAGGGGGAGAGAAAAGTTTAAGAATCCAACCGGAATAGGATCGTATAATAAGTTTGTTAAACGGTTAAGGGTTAAAGGTGAAATAGTAATTAGGATTATTATTTTTATTTTTATTATAAAAAAAACAGAGAGAAGAGAACACCATCGGTGTTCTCCCTCCCAGCACAAACCCCCTCCCTAATTTCTTCTCCACTCTCCCATACGAAGCTTGGCCAACCTCCTTCCAGCCACGGTTCTTCTCCAATCTTTCATCAATCTTCAAAACTACGATACGTTTTACTTAGTTCTTAGTAGATAGTGTGCTAGTTGTTTTTAGCGACAAAAATGAAGTTAGTAAGGGTATTGGGTGATTTGGTGAAAACCTAGGAGGTAGATAAGGGGAATTGAACTTAGAGTTGATTTTTATCCGTATGTTAGTGCTTAAGCTAGAAGTAGGAGTAGATTACAAGATTTTATGAGAAGGATTGAGCGGTTGGATAGCCGAGTGCTCGACTTGTGGAACGGTTTCTGATCGGCCATGTCCGGCCAAACTGTAGGTGTTGAAGTAGAAAATGGATGAGACCACTGGAAACTAGACATCCTGTGGAGCCTGTAGTACTTTAGATCGTCCAATTTGGACGAGTATTAGAGAAGTTATGAATTTTCAAAGTTGGTCGAAAATCGAGTTGGATTTCGGTTTTAGTAAAGAGTTTTGGTTTTGTACGAGTTATGACTTTCAAGACAGGAATTTATGAATTGAACGAGGCAGAATTGATGAATGTGTGATTTTATAGGTATTCCCAGTTAGCGTATGAAGTTACGAATTGCGAGGAATTTCTAGGACGACAGGTAAGTATTGGATTGTTTGTGATTTGCCTTCTGGCCTACGCCATGGAACGATAGGGTTGCTTGTTTGTTTTGACTGTTTGTTTTGTTGATTGGTCAGTTGATTTCGTATATCTATGACATGCATCATGGTTTTGAATTACGAAAGAATGAGTTTTGAGCATGTTTTGAATTGTACGTATGAAATGTAATCAGAGAAGAAAAGATGCCACGTATGAGACTAGAGGGTTTTCATTGATGAAAGTACGTAAGATGACACGGATTGTGACCGCTTCGTCGTTAACATTCTAGTGAGAAAGCACTAGAGGGTTCTATGATTTATGTTGGGAGGAGATTTTGTATGGTCGTCCCGTGCGTGAGCACGATGAGCCTCTAGTCTCTCTTTGTGGGTCATGGTTTGGTCGTACTGAGTGTGATAGGATGGGTGCCTACTTGACTCACACGTGAAAGTGGAAGATGATAATAATGAAAACAAAACAAAAACAAAACAGAGCGTAGAAACTGCATGTGTTAGGGGTTGAGTTGTGGATTGCATTGTCGATTTTGGATTTCATATTCCATACTTGCTAAGCATTAGGCTTATGTTTTGTGTTCTACAGTGTGGGTGACGGCGAGCTCTCCGATGAGTTGTTCGAGGACATGCATGACTAGGATGGTGGTTGGTGACGTCTGCTGTAAGCCGGTGCAAATAGCTTGTTGGAGCGACACGACCATGGTGTGATAGGTGGTGAAATTTTGTAAGCATTTTGTGTTGAACACCTGTGTATAGATTTTGAGGATATAGGTTTGTGTGGCACGATTATAGTCGGGATTTGTGTAAGGTTGTGTTTTTGAAATACTTGAGGAGGTTATGTCTTAAAAATATAGGTATTTACTTCATGGTTTTAATCGTGGAAGTTTTCGTTATCCGTTTTCTTTCGAACTGGTGTTATTGTTTTTATATATATATTGCTAATGTAAAGTGTAGATCGAAGTCTATAGGCGGCGACCGGTCAGTGTAAAATGAAATGCCAGTGTCGACCGCGGTTCGACTTGTGCAGACAAAGAGAAATGAGATATCGACTGGCCACCGTGGGTGTCAACAAGTTAGTGTAAAATCAGTGAGAGTGTCCACCGCGGGGTTCGACCTGCACAAATAGAGAGAATTAATGCGTCGACCTGTGAAAGCGGGTGTCGACCGCTCTCTGTGATGAGCATAGAAGTGTCGACCAGTGTTCTCAGTGTCGATCGACGAGAAGACCCAAGATAAATGTAGTGTCGTCCGGTGTTTGCAAGTGTCGATCGATGAAAAACCCGAGACAACCCAAGTGTCGACCGATGCTTACAGGTGTCGACCGGTTTCTTTATTTTTATGTTTTAAAAAAAAGGTGAAGTTTATTTAAACTGATTTTAATCAAGTTTTCCGCTGCGATGCTGTTTAAAATATTCTCAAAACTGTCGTTATAAATCGAGGAATAAAAGTTTTAAATTTTATGCTAATTTTTACGATACGAGTGAAATAGTGAGTGAATAGCAAACTGGGTCCAAGGTGGATCAGGGCGTTACAGGGTGGGTATTAGAGTAGTGAACAAACCAGAAATGGGTAAGTTTTTGGGGCGCCACAGCACAGCCACCCCTCACTAATCCAATCAGATTCACGATGCCCAGTGTTTTCCAGACGAACAATGGGAAAACCCGTTTCACTGGCAAGAGATTAATCGTCATCGACAGGTTCCAAACAAGGTATAGCGTGCCTACCTCATTCTGAAATGGGAAGAGAAAGACTATCCTTATGAGCAACAACTTTTGAGGATGGACGCTCCATGGGAACGTCCCTTTGTCAAACGGCGTTTTGAGAGAACACCTCCTCATCGTTGAGGTGTGTTAGAAATAATGCAGAATTTAGTGAGTGGTGTTTTTACTTACATGCCTAGAGTTTACTTAGTCAAAGACCATCAATAATTTGTCCTATTCTTATTGGGTAGTTATACTGTGTTTGAGGTTTATTAGGAGTCTGATTTCATGTTCCTTAGTGGGGTAGTGGGGACGTGAATATAGCAGAATCTGTTGCATTTTATTTGTATAAATTTTTCAGTTTGGATATTGAATAAAGTGTGAGATGAACATCTTTCAGTCATTTGGCTCTTGCCTTCAACGTGTTTGTTAAAAGTACTGTTTGAAAGTTCCTCCTTGTTGTTGTATACCTGTTTTGATTTTGCAGTCTAAGAGAGAAGTTATTTGTTTAATCAAGTTATAAACCTAACATCTGATATCAGAGTGACTACTGAGGTTTGTGAAAAAAATTTTCAGTGATGGCAAGCATTTCAAATAAAGTGAACATCTCACAACCGGCAATTCTAATTTTTCAAGGCTGGAACTATAATGTTTGGAGCACGAAGATGAAAACTCTCTTCATCTCTCAAAATTTATGGGAGTTGATAGAGAATGGCTACAATGAAGAAGATGTAGTTGAAGTATTGAAAGATTTACGAAAGAAAGATGCCAAAGCACTTTCTTCATTCAGCAAGTAGTGGATGATGCTATCTTTTCTGTTCGGATTTCAGCTGCAACTAAATCAAAGGAAACATGGGATGCACTCAAAAATGTGTATTAAGGCACAACAAAGGTGCTTACATTCAAACTTTAAACACTCTGCTGATAGTTTGAAGTTTTTCACATGAAAGAATGAAAGTGAATACATGATTGTTCTAACAATCTTATGATCGTTGTTAATCAAATGAGGAAGTATGGTGAGCAGATATTAGATCAAAAGGTTGTAGAAAAAATCTTGCAAAGTTTGACTCGCGAATATGAGTCAACAGTGTTTGCCATAGAAAAATCAAAAGACTTGAGTGTCTTAACTGTTAATGAACTATTGGGCTATTTCCAATCTCATGAAGAAATGCACAAAAGCTATAAGGAGAACTCTACTGAGAAGGCATTTCAGACTAAAGTGAAACTTTCCAACAATAGCAAAGGTGTGGATGATCACCACAACAACAACAACAATCGTGGAAATTTTTCCTTACGAGGGAAAAGAGGAAGTAGAGGAGATGACCATTCAAGTGATAGAAATCAACACTCAAATGGCAAAAGTGAAACTCAAACTCGTAAGTTTAAATGTTACTATTGTAATAAACCTGGCCATATAGAAAAATGTTGTTGTGTGAGATAAAAAGATGAAAAGCAAGCTAACTTTGTTGAAGAAAAGGATAAAAATGAATCAAAAAATCTATTTCTTGCTTGCTATGCTACTGATTTTTGTGGTTCAAATGTTTGGTATATGGACACCGGTAGCAGCAGTCATATGACTGCAAAAGTAGGAGATTTTGCTAGTTTGGGCAGATCTCTTATAATAACCCTAAAGATGGCCGATGGAACAATTCGCAAAACAGAAGGAAAAGGAGTTGTAAAGCTAAATTCTTGTGAAGGCTGCCACATCAAAGATGTTTGGTATGTTCCAGACTTAGATTCAAATCTATTGAGTGTTGGAAATTTCTAAAAGAAAGTTATTCTTTAGTGTTTGAAGACTATTCATGCATAATTTTTATCGATAAGACAAAAAAGAAGTTGTTGTTCAAAGTTCCTATGGTAAAAAATAACATGTTTTCCATTAGAACAAGTGATGAAAGTCAAAAACTTGCAGCCTCCACAAACAATGACAATTGATTATGGCATCAAAGATATGGTCACTTAAATTTCAAAAGCATAAAATTGTTGACTGATGAAAATTTGGTGTAACAGCTACCTTTGATTGAACAGGAAAGTGATATATGTGAAAGTTGTGCTTTTGGAAAGCAACATGGAGATGCATTTCCAAGACAACATGCTAAGAGAGCATCAAAACCACTTGAGTTAATCCATGCTAATGTTTGTGGTCTTATGCAAACGCTTTCTTGAAATAACAATACATATTTTTTGGTATTTGTTGATGACTTTAGTAGGATGATGATGGTATATTTTCTCAATGAAAAATCTATTGTGTTGTCCATCTTTAAGAAATTCAAATCTCTTGTAGAAAAACAAAGTGGATTTTAATTGAAAATACTTTGAACAGATCGTGGAGGGGAGTTCCTATCTCATGCACTTAACAAATTTTGTGAAGAATGTGAAGTTTGGGAGACAATTAATAGCAAGTTACACACCCAACAAAATGGGGTGGCAGAGAGAAAAAACAGAAGTTTAATAGAGATGACAAAGTGTGTGTTAAAAGGTAAAGAACTTCCTAAATATTTATGGGCTAAAGCAAGATACACTGCAGCATATATTTGAAATCGTAGTCCTATAGCAGCATTAGATCAACAAACCACATTTGAAGCTTGGTATGGTTGGAAGCCAAAGGTAACTCACTTTAAAATATTTTGATGCATTTCTTATGTTCATACTCTATTTCAAAAAAGGAGTTAACATGATGATAATTGTGTTAAATTCATCTTTGTAGGTTAAGTGAGAACACTAAAGGTTATCATTTTTATTATCCTATTGCTAAGAAACTCATTATTAGTTGTGATGCACTGTTTGATGAGAAAACAACATGGAATTAGGTTGAGAAGTATGGTTGCCTGGAATTTTTTCAGGAAGAAAAGAGATTGTAGAAGATGTGATTGAAAATTAAAACTCAATGAATGTTCCAACAACTCCAACCAGCTCATTTAGTTCTTCTACATCACCCATAGATTCTATTAGTCTAGCAAGCAACCCATCATTAAGTGGCCTCTACACCACCAAAAAAATGAGGTTCCTTGAGGGAAATTTATCTACGAACAGAACGATGCCAACTAGCTGAAATTCAAGAATCACATTGCTTTGAAGAAGCTGCAATTTCAAAGGAATGGTCTCCTGCAATGGATACATAAATGAAGTCATTAAAGAAAAATCAAACTTGGGAGCTAGTTGATCTACCAGCAGGAAAGAAGGTGGTTGGACTAAAATTATTTTCAAACTAAAATTCAAACCTGATGGATCAATTCAGAAATACAAAACAAGATTAGAGGCCTGCAGATATCTGCAAAAAGAAAATACTGATTTCGATTAAACTTTCTCTCCAGTAGCAAGATTTGACACAATTAGAAATGTTTTGCTATAGCTGGATTATATATCAATTTGATGTGAAATCAGTTTTTTTAAATGGTTATTTGGGCGAGGAAATGTTTGTGGAACAACCAACAAGTTTTGAGATTCAATGGCATGAAAAGAAAGTCTATCGACTTAAAAAATATTATATGGACGAAAACAAACACCAAAGGCTTGGTACGAGAGGATTGATGCATACTTTAGCAAAAATGGTTTAGATTAAGGGTGGGCAAAACTGGACCGCAGACCGAGAACTGGACCGGATCGATGGTTTCGTTCTGGTTTCGGTCCTAAGATGATGGACCACGGTCTGGTCCTCGATCCGAAGTCAATGGAACCGAAAGACAATGGGTCTGGCCTCAGTCCACAGTCCGAATTCCTGATGAACCAGGACCGGACCATTAGACCAAACTTAAAGGCTTAAAGCCTTCTTCGCTGTTTGAAGATTGAACTTAACGAGTTCAATTTTCCCCAATCGGTATCGGCCAATCGCTAATAGGCAAACACCCGACCTCCGGCTCCGGCTCCAGCTCCAGCTCTAACCTCCGACCGCTGAAATTTCTGCCTCTCTGAACACCCGACCAGGTTGACCTGACACTGGTTGGTTGCTAGAACTTCAAGTCCATTGATAATTAGATGGTGGCTCTAAGTCAATTGAAAGCGATTCCGAGATGAAATCTTTTCCTTTGATCAACTCCGACCTCCAATTCTGACCTCTTTGGTATCGAATCCCAATCCCGACCTCTATTCTGTAGTCTGTTTCGGAGTTTTGAATTACCAAACACAAACTCGACCTCTGTAGGTTGTCTCCCCAGCTTCGAATTCTCAAACACCCGATAACTGACACCCGAACACCCAACCTGCGGCTGCGAGTTTTGGACTCCCCTGCTCTAAAATTATGAAACCTCGACCTCTCCAGTTTCAGTCTCCCCTGCTCAGTACTCTGAATTCAAGAACACACAACACCCGAACTAAGTTCAACACCCGAACCAGAGAGCATTGTGATTTTTGTTTGCTGTTTAGAATTTAAGGTTGTTTTGATTGTATAATTTTATGTAGGCTATTTAGAATCAATGTGTTGATTCTGTTGATTTTTTCGAATTCAATGTGTTGATTCATTTGGACAATCTAAACATCACTTGTTGTCTTGCTATGATTCTGTTGATTAATATGTTAGTTGTTTAATTGTGTGCGTTGTTTGTTGGTTGTTGATTCATGTACTATTTGTTGGCTGTTAATTAATGTTATAGGTTGTTTATTTGATGTGCTTTTGCTCTATGGTAGGATGGATCCTTCAGAAAGTGAAAGTTTGCATGTGGATTCGAAAAAATTTAAGTCTATGACTTGGCTTCACATAAATAAGGTATCGAGAACAGATCAAACAAAGTGTTTATTGTGCACAGATATATGCAGCACACCCGACGAAGAATGAGACTTCAAGTATGATAAAGCATATCAAAGTATGCAAAAAGTATACACGGAATGTGGACAATAGGCAACCAACTTTGTCCTTTAAAACTGTTGAGGGGAAGAGTGCTAGTATACCCATATTTACTATGATAGATGCTAGAGAATTTCTAGCTAAGATGATTATAATCGATGAATTGGCATTGAAAGTGGTAGAAGGAATTGGTTTCAAGATATTTTGTCTTTATCTAAATCTGAAGTTTATTATGTCATCTTGAAAGACAATAGTAAGAGATATTCGAGGTATATTTCAGAAAGAAAAACAAAAGTTGAAGGAGTACTTTTTTCAGCATCACAGATGGTGTGTTCGACCACTGACACGTGGACCTCTATTCAGAATTTGAATTACACGGTGCTGACATGTCATTTCATTAATCAAGACTGACGTGTGCAAAAAAAGATCTTGAATTTTTGTTTGGTTCCTAACCATAAAGGTGAGACCATTGGTAAGGAAATTGAAAACTTTTTGCTTAAGTTGGAACTTTAAAAGGTTACCACCATCACCATTGATAGTACGTCTTCCAACGACATCGATATCTCTTATTTGACGAAAACAATTAGAAATTGAAAGGGGTTGATTTTAAATAGTGATCATATGCACATGCGTTGTTTTGCACATGTCCTAAATTTGATTGTTTTTTACGGTTGGAAAGAACATCAAACGTCCATAGCGAGACTAAAAAAACTTGTCAAATATGTAAGGTTTTCTCCAAGAAGATTGCAACAGTTTAAAACCTGCATTGATGCAGTGAAAATTACTTACAAATGTAATTTGTCGCTCGATGTTCCTACTCGTTAGAACTCAACATATTTGATGATGGCAAACGCTGAGAAGTTTTAAGCGGTGTTTGAAAAACTTGCAGAGAATTAAAGTTCTTTTGTACAGGAAATGAGAGTGGAAGGTGCACTCACAATAGAAGATTGGGGATGCATTCAAGAATTTATTAAATTCTTAGAGACATTTTATAACATGACACTTCATGTTTTTGCTTCTCTGCATATTACAGCAAATATGTTCATAGGAGAAGTCTGCAATTTGAAGATTGCTATTGAGAAATATGATAATGGCGAGAATATAACTCTGAGACAAATGGCCAACAAGATGATTAAAAAATTTGACAAATATTGGGATCATTCGAAAAAGTAAACATGTTTGTCTATGTTGCACTTGTTCTTGATCCAAGCTGCAAAATAAAATTTTTACGGCATTGTTTAAATATTTTATTTAGAAGTGAAAGAGTTGTGAATACGTAAAGCAACTAGAGGATGTAATTCAAAAGTTGTATACAGAATATAAAAGAGATACAACCAATGAAGACCAGCCTCTTAGTAGCAGTAGTCAACAAATGTCTTCTAAGTCAATGAGTTTTTTGGTGCAAGCTCATTCAAGTGCGATGTAATCTATGTTTTATGATCCGGACAATTCTTCTAAGATAGGTGATGAAACTACTGAGTCAGAGATTGATCTATATTTATCTGAGAAGTTAGAGATTGTTCAAGGTAGTTATGACATTTTATCATGGTAGAAGAGGCACTTCGAGAAGTATCGAATTTTGAGTGCCATTGTGAAAGATATATTGATCATCCTCATTTCTACGGTGGCGTTAGAGTCTGCTTTTAGTTGTGGTGGTCGTGTTCTTGACTCTTTTTGCAGTTCTTTAATCCCGTAAAGTCTTGAAGCTCTATATGCTTACAAAGTTGGATAAAAAATTTCAATCCTTTTAAAGTTTCTACAGATGATTTAGAATATAGCAGTACTACGACATTGACATCTGTACAAGAAGGTTCGAACATTCTAATATTTATTTGTTTTAAATGTTTATTTCTAAAGTTCAAATTAATGATTACTAATGTATTCAATATTGTCATTTTCCAAATGTCGTTGACATTGACCCTTTTGAAGATAATTTTCTAGAAGTACAAGATGACATATCGATGATTTGATATTGTGGTTGTGACAATTATTTAGATTGATTGCTTGGCTGGTGTCATGAAATTGACTATATACTTGGATTTATTATTTAGATTGTACTTTTAGTTTTAAAGTACTTGAATTAATTTTAGATATTGACTTTTGTTTCTTAACTTGCATTTTAATGTTTGATAGTTGCATTTAGTTTGTATGTTACATAGTTGAATTTTTTTTAATGTTCTATTTAGTTTCTTAAATTACATTTTAATGTTTGATAGTTGGATTTAAACTTTTAGTTTGTATATTACATACTTAGATTTATTTTGGATATTGTATTTCTTTTCATTTTAATATTTTATCGTTAAATTTAGATTTTTAGTTTGTATGTTACATACTTGTATTTATTTTGGATGTTGTATATATTTTGTTATATTTATTGTTTTTTAAAATTTTTTCATTTTTCTTAATTTTTTAGTTAAAAAAATATACCTTGGGTGGAAACGGGACCGATCCAGCACTAGAACCAGTTTCGATTTCAGGATAAAAATCTCAAAACCATTTGGGCTGATTTCGATCCCGGCTCGGGATTGAACCAAACCAGCCTGTGCCCACCCCCTAGTTTTGATAGAAGTACAAGTGAGCTAACTTTGTATGTGAAATCAAATGGAGTTGGTGAGATACTCGTTGTTTGTCTTTATGTAGATGATTTTATTTATACTAGCAATAGCACTTCTTTGATTGTTGAATTCAAAATGCTTATGATTAAAAAATTTGATATAATTGACATGGAATTGATGAATTATTTTTTGGGGTTAGAAGTGCAACAATATGCTGCTGAAATTTTTATTTGTCAACCGAAATATGTCAAAGATCTTCTTCAAAAATTTAAATTGCAAGATTGCAATCCTATGAAGACTCCTATGGCCACAAATCAAAAATTCAGCATTGAAGAAGGAGAAAAATTTGTTGCAAGTATCTACTGAATTTTGATTGGAAGACTACTTTATCTTACCAACACAAGACCTGACATTGTACAAGCTACAAGTCTTTTGTCAAAGTTAATGCAAAATCCAAACAAGGTGCATTATGAAGCTGCAAAAAGAATCTTACAATACTTAAAGGGAACAAGTTCATATGGAATGTATTATAATAGTGAAAATTTGACCTTACTTGATTTCTCTGATAGTGATTGGGCAGGTTCAGTTGATGATCAAAAAAGTACCTTGGGTTATATTTTAAAACATGGGTAAGTGCAATATCACGGAGCTCTCAAAAACAACTCTCTAAAGCTTTATCTTCATCAGAAGCTGAATACATGGCAGTAACTTCATATGCATGTTAAGCAATATGATTACAACAGATTCAAAAAGATATGAGGCATAAACAAATTGTTATAACATTTTTTTGTGACAATCAGTCTACCATTGCAATAACCAAGAATCTAGTTTTTCATAGTCAAACAGGGCACATTGAGATATAACATTATTTTATTCGAGAATTAGTTGCAGATTGAAGTATTCAAATAGCATATTGTAGCACAAATGAACAACAAGCTGACATTTTTACAAAGCCTGTCCCTTTAGAAAAGTTTGAATATTTTAGGCAATTGATTGGTGTTGTGGATTTCTGTATTAAGAGAGGCTGTTAGAAATAATGTTGAATTTAGTAAGTAGTGTTTTTACTTACGTTGTCCAGAGTTTGCTTAGTCAAAAACCATCAAAAATTTGTTCTATTTTTGTGGGATAGTTAGAATGTGTTTGAGGTTTATTAGCAGTTTGATTTCATGTTTCTTAATTGGGTAGTGAGAATGTGAATATGGCAGAATCTGTTGCATTTGATTTGTATAAAATTTTCAGTTTGGATATTAAATAAAGTGCGAGATGAACATCTTTCAGTCATTTGACTCTTGCCCTCTATGACGAACCTCTTTGTCTCAGTAAGATAATTTGTTTTGGGCTACCCATACGGCATTTACGGATTTGTTTGGTACGGACTTCCTTGTCAGTCACCCAACATGGTACTGCTCTCGTCGGAGCAATTGTAATTTCAAAGTTCTTATGGGATCTGTAGCCAACTGTGCTCCAAAACGTGTCTTACTATATTGGAAGGGTTTTCTTACATATGTTTCATTTTCATATACCTCCTCAAGCGATGTGGGGTTGTAAGACCCCATTTTTACGACCCGAGATTTATGTATACTCGAATTCGAGATTTGTCTACACTTGGTTTACATCCTCGTTGGTCACATTTCTGGTTGGGTACAGGCTCTGATACCATTTATAACGAACCCCTTCATTCCAGTAAGATATTGTCCATTCTGCGCCGCCCATACAACTCTAATGAATTTGTTTGGGGAGGACTTCCTAGTCGGTCAACTAACAGGGTACTGCTCTCGCAAGAGCACTTTTACCTTCGTAGTTCTTATGGGATCCGTTGCCAATTGTATTAAAAAATGCGTATTACTATTTTGGGAGGATTTCCTTACATATGTTTATTTTCCATATACCTCCTCAAGCGATATGAGATTGTGACGACCCCCTTTTTACAACCCGGGATTTGTCTATACTCGATTCTGGGATTTGTCTACACTCGGCTTAGGTCTCGCGATTTGCCCCGTAACTCGAGATTTGCCCCAGCCGTGTTCATATGTACACATTCGGGTCATCATAATCTAGGATTTTCCTACACTCAGCTAAGGTCTTGAGGTTTGCCTCGGAGTCGTACTCATACGTACAAATTCGGGTTATCACAATCCCACATCGCTTGGGAAGGTATATGGAAATGAAATATATGTAAGGAAACCTTCCTAAGATAGTAAGACATGTTTTGGAGTACAATTGGCAACGAATCCCATAAGAGTTCAGAAGCTAAAAGTGCTCCAGCGACAACAATACCATGTTAAGTGACCGACTGGGAAGTCCTTGTCAAAACAAATCTGTGAAGGTTGTATGGGCGGCTCAAAGCGGACAATGTCTTACTGAGATGAAGGGGTTCGTTATTTCCTTAACGTGTTTGTTAAAAGTCCTGTGTGAAAGTTCCTCCTTACTGTTGTATACATCTCTTGATTTTGCGGTCTAAGAGATAAGTTATCTAATTAAAAAGGTTATAAACCTAACAAAGTGATCATGTAAGCTTGGGGACTATTCGTTTTAGACACAACTAGGAGTCTCCCCCTCGAGTCAAGTTCTCCACTTTTGATGGTGAAGGATGGGTAGTCTGGGTCAAGAAAGCTAAGTGTTATTTTCAAGTCCACCATGTCTCGCAAGAGCACCAAGGTTTTGCAGCGTCCGATTACTTCACCAATAAGGCATGGGAGGAAGAGCAACAGCACCGGCATGAAGAAACAATCACGCAGGAAGAGCAACAGCACTGGCATGAAGCCAACTTGTGTTATTATTGTGGAGCGAAATAGGAGATTAGTCATCGGTGCTTGGGGGTTTTAAATTGCTAGAGACGGAAGAAACGCAGTAGGAGGAGGTGGTCGACCGCTGATCGATGAAGTGGAACGGACTGAAGGTCGGCTATTAATGCTCCAAACATCACTCTCTTTTTTCTGTTAGGGTTAGGTGACCCAAATTCTATTTAGCTCGGCTCGAAAGCTTCACTTATATATAAGTATTGTATTTAGAGTTTTTTACTAGTGTCTAGCCGCAAATTCCTAATCATGATCTACTATTGTACCAATTTTGATTATAGTGAATTTCTTCTCTTTTCGTGTGGTTTTTTTTCCCGTCAAGGGTTTTGCCACGTAAATTCTATGTGCGTTCAATTTTTGTGCTTTAGTCTTCATTTATTGTCGCAAATTTATAACAAATTGGTATTAGAGCTAGGTTTGGTTTCGGGTTATGGTGACTATGAAGTATGATATTCCGTTGTTGGATCGAAACACCAAATTTTCGTTGTGGCAGGTTAAGATGCGGGCTGTTCTAGCGCAGATGGATTTGGATGATGCTTTGTTGGGCACTGAGAAGATGCCATCTGCATTGTCTGTAGAGGAGAAGCAACGTAAGGATCGAAAAGTGCTATCTCAGATTCATCTGCATCTGTCGAATCAGATTCTTCAAGACTGTTTGAAAGAAAAATCTATTGCGGCACTTTGACTGCGATTGGAGCATTTGTGTATGACGAAGAGTCTGACTAGCAAACTACACTTGAAGCAACGTCTTTATTCTCATTGTATGGCTGATGATACGTCTTCAGAAGATCACTTAATTGTTTTTAAAGAAGTAGTCTCTGATTTGGAATCCATGGAAGTTAAGTACGACGAAGAGGATTTTGGTTTGATATTACTGTGTTCACTGCGTTCTTCATATGCTACTTTTAGAGATACTATCCTATACAATCGTGATTCTTTGACTATAGATGAGGTGTACGATTCTTTGTTCTCTAAGCAGAAGTTAGACAAGCTCGTTGGTGATTCAGATGCCAAGGCTAAAGGTCTTGTTTCGTGAGGAAGACCGCAGGAGAGGAATTCTTGTGGCGATAATAGAGGTATGTCGAAGTCCAAGAGTAATAAAGATAAGACGTGTAAGTACTGAAGAAGAAGGGTCACATTATTGTAGAGTGCTACAAGCTGCAGAATAGAAATAAAAGGTTTGGTGAGAATCAGAAAGGCAAACAACCAGAAAAGTATGGTGAAGCTGATGTTGCTGAAAATCACAGTGATGGTGAACTCCTCGTTGTGTCTGATGTTGACTCGAAGCAAAATGAGGAGTGAATTCTTGATTCTGGCTGCACGTTTCATATGTGTCCCAATCGGGATTGGTTTTCAACATATAAAACGGTTTCTAAAGGTGCTATGTTGCTGGGCAACAATGCATCTTGCAGAATTGCTGGTATTGGTACGGTCATAATTAAGATGTTCGATGGAGCTATTCGGACACTTGGTGATGTGAGGCACTTCCCTAACATGAAGAGAAATCTGATCTCTTGGAGTACTCTTGCTTCAAAAGGGTACAAGTACACTGGTGAAGGTGGAGTTGTGAAGGTCAGTAAGGGATCTCTCGTTATGATGAAGGGGCTGAGAAAAACCACCAGTTTGTATGTTCTGCAGGGATCTATGGTTACAGGTGATGCCACTATCGCTAGTTCGTCTATGTCTGATTCCGATATCACGAGGCTTTGGCATATGCATCTGAGACATATGAGTGAGAATAGCATGGTCGAATTGAGCAAGAAAAGACTTCTTGACGGGCAAAGTATTACAAAGCTGAAGTTATGTGAGCACTACATTTTTGGCAAGCAGAAAAGAGTTAAGTTCTCGACTGTTATTCATAACACGAAGGGAACGCTAGACTATATTCACTCTGATTTGTGGGGGCCTTCTAGAGTACCATCTAAAGGCAGTGCATTTTACATGTTAACGATTATTGATGACTACTACGGGAAGGTTTGGGCATTTTTTTGAAACACAAGAGTGACGTTCTTTCTACCTTCAAGGAGTGGAAGATCATGATTGAGAAGCAGACAGAGAGGCAAGTGAAGCGTCTCCGAACTGACAATGGTTTAGAATTTTGTTCCGATGAGTTTAATGCCTTATGTAGAGCTGAAGGTATTGTGAGGCATCATACAATTCGGCGTAATCCTCAACAAAATGGCGTTGCAGAGAGGATGAATAGGACCTTGATGGAGAAGGTTCGTTGTATGCGCCTTAATGTTGGGTTACCGAAATCTTTTTGGGCTGAGACCACTGCGTATGCCTGTTATCTAGTTAATCGCTCTCCATCGACTGCTATTGACAAGAAAACTCCACAAGAGGTATGATCTGGTACTCCCACTAGTTATTCTAATTTGAGAATTTTTGGGTGTCCTGCGTATGCTCATGTTGATAATGGGAAGTTGGAGCCTCGTTCGGTGAAATATGTGCTTATAGGATTCAAACAAGGTGTGAAAGGATACAAGCTTTGGTGTTCAGAGACTGGAAAGGTTGTCATCAGTAAATATGTGGTTTTTTATGAGACTAGCATGCTTTAGCGGTCTCCGGCTAAAACTCTTCAAGGAGATCAGCAAAAATTGAGCACACAAGTGGAGCTTGAGATTACATCGAAATATACACCAGAGCCAAGCTCCGGAGCCTATTTCAGATTCTGTGGATGGTGTTAGCTCCTCACAAGCACCTCCACAATATTCCATTGCAAAAGATAGGCCTCGTAGAGATATTAGACACCTTCAGAGATATGCAGAGGCTGATCTGGTTACTTATGCTTTGAATGTGGCTGAAGAGATTGATTTCGATGAAGAACCTGCGACATATTCAGAGGCAGTGAGTTGTAATAACTCTGGTAAGTGGATGATTGCTATCCAGGAAGAGATGGAATCACTTCACAAGAATGGTACGTGGAACCTAGTGAAACTACCAAAGAACAAGAAGGTTGTTTGCTACAAGTGGGTGTATAAGAGAAAGGAAGGTATGCCAGGAGTTGAAGACGTGAGATATAAGGATAGACTTGTTGCAAAAGGCTATAGTCAAACTCCTGGTGTTGATTTTACTGATGTATTTTCTCTAGTTGTGAAGCACAGTTCTATTCGGGCTTTACTTGGTATCGTGGCATTGCACGATCTTGAGCTTGAGCAGTTAGATGTAAAAATTGCATTCTTACATAGAGAACTTAAGGAAGACATCTACATGCAGTAGCCAGAGGGTTTTGTAGTCTTAGGAAAGGAGGACTACGTTTGTCAACTGAAAAAGTCCCTTTATGGTTTGAAATAGTCACCGAGGCAGTGGTATAAGAGATTTGATGCATTTATGACCACTCATGATTTCAGGAGGAGCAATTATGGCAGTTCTGCATACTTTAGAGTGAGTGGTGATGAGACATTTTTTTATCTGCTATTGTATGTTGACGATATGCTGATTGCCGCCCAGGATCAAAGAGAGGTCAGAAAGGTGAAAGAACAGTTGAGTAGCGAGTTTGAGATGATAGATTTGGGCACAGCAAAGAAGATACTTGGAATGGAGATTCTTAAAGATCGACCAGCAGGTAAATTATACCTAAGTCAGAAAAGGTACATCGAGAAAGTTCTCAGTAGGTTTACTATGCAAAGTGCCAAGCCACTAAGTACTCCATTAGTTGCTCATTTTGGACTTTCGTCTGCTTTGTCACCACAGTCAGATATTAAAGTCAATTACATGTCACGAGTTTCATATTCTAGCACGGTTGGTTCTCTTATGTATGTCATGGTTTGTTCACGTCCTGATTTAGCATATGCAGTTAGCGTTGTCAATAGATATATGGCAAACCCTGGTAAGGAACATTGGAAAGTAGTTTAGTGGATTTTCAGATACTTGCATGGTTCTACTGACGTTTGCTTACAGTTTAGGAGGAATAGAGATGAAGTTATTGGTATGTTGATTCTGACTACACTGGGGATCTTGATAAGAGAATATCACCAATTGGTTATATTTTGAGTGTTAGTAGTTGTGCTATTAGCTGGAAGGCTACGTTGGAGGCTAATGTTGCCTTATCTTATACAGAGACTAAGTACATGGTAATTACAGAATCTTGCAAAGAAGCAATTTGATTAAAAGGTTTGTTTGGTGAACTCAGTGAAAACTTGCAGATTAGTACAGTCTTTTGTGATAGCGAGAGTGCTATTTTTCTGACGAAGGATTAGATGTTTCATGAGAGGACTAAGCACATTGATGTGCGGTACCATTTTGTGTGTGATGTGATTGCTCGTGGTAATATTGTAGTGAGCAAAGTTAGTACGCATGATAATCCTGCAGATATGATGACCAAGTCACTTCCTATTTCCAAGTTTGAGTATTGCTTGAACTTGGTTGGTTTTCATTATTGAGTTTGGCCCTTAGGGTTTTGATGGAAGAGGTGGAGAGTTTTTTATGTTACTTTTATATCGAATATTGGAATTCGTGCGAAGGTGGAGATTGTTAGGGTTAGGTAACCCAAATTCTATTTAACCTAGCCCGAAAGCTTCACTTATATATAAATATTGTATTTAGGGTTTTTTACTAGTGTCTAGCCGGAAATTGCTATCGTGATCTACTATTGTACCAATTTCGATTATAGTAAATTTCTTCTTTCTTCCCGTGATTTTTTTTTCCCGTCAAAGGTTTTTCCACGTAAATTCTGTGTGTGTTCAATTTTTGTGCTTTATTCTTCATTTATTGTCGCAAATTAATAACATTTTCCTTGGCAAGTATAAACGGCAACCACTTTTTCAAATTATGGGGATCGATCCTTGACAGAAAAGTGATGGTTCTGGTAGACTCGGGGCCACTAGGTCATTCATAAGAGAGAACCTAGTCAATGAACTTCGTCTTCTTACTCAAGAGGTGCTAGAATTCGGAATCAAGGTGGCTATGGGTTTTGGGTAAGCATCACCACTGTGTGTCCTGCGATTCTTTTAGACTTGCAAGGCGTAGCATTTACAATTGATTTTCAACCTTTCGGGCGTTGATGATGTGTTGGGGTCAGATTGGCTGTGCACCTTAGGGACGTTTCGGTCAAACTTTATGCATTGCTGGTTGAAATCTTTTAAAAATGGAACTGAGCACTTGTTAAAAGGAAACTCTTCCTTGTCCTTACAACAAGTTTCGATCAAAAAGGCCGTTCAGTCAGCTCATCTTAGAGAGCACTACTTCTTAATCGAACTTCAAACCAATACTTAAGTTTATCAGACAGCTTCGCCAATTCATGACAGCTTTGCAGACCCAATTTAAGGATGTATTTTAGAACTGGAGTGTCTCCCTCCGGCTAGATCACAAAATCATGCAATCCATCTAAAACCCAATATCTCACCGCCGCAATATCCACCCTTATTGTTATCCACACGTGCAAAAAAAATGAAATTGAGAAGCTGATCAAAGACACGTGGAGGATGGCATTGTTTCGTGGAATACCGAGAGTTGCACAAATTGACATTTCTGGATAAATTTTTTATTCCTATAATTGAAGAGCTACTTGACGCGTTTTATAGAGTCATATGTTTATCAAAACTAGATTTGAAGAGCGGGCATCATCAAATTAAGATGAACTCAGGAGGACATTTAAAAAACAGCGTTTCACACATACACGTTCGAGAGGCGTTATGAGTTCTTGGTGATGTCATTTGGCCTAATAAACACTACTATTAGGTTCCATGATATCATGACCGTCATGTCCTCAAATTTTGGATTTGAAAACGCCGTCAGCAAAAATAGAGGAAGACATGAAATTTAAAAAAATCAAGGAGGAGATTTTGCCAGGCGAGGGGAATGATCCATGCTATGAGGTTTTCAACAAAAATCTTCCTTTAAAGGCAAGATCCTAATTCCACCACAGTCTACATTAAAACAAATATTCTTGGAGGAGTTTCACAATTCACCAGTGGGCGGCCATTCAGGTGTTTGGCGTTTTTTGAAACGCATTAGTGCTAAAGGGCCCATTGGGCAGGACTATCTGAAGATGTTCATCTTTGTGGGAGCTGGTGTTACCCTTTCTTTTCTTCTTCTTCTTCATCCTTGTTGCTATTTTTGTTTTCGTTATTGCACTGTTATTTGGACGTTTGCTGTTATTTTTGAGAAGCAAAAATAAAGTTCAAAATAACTCTTAACAAACAAATTAATAATTGCTGTTGAAAAAATGTGTTGACACTAGTTATCTCTTTTTTTCCCCTATGATCGAGTAAAATGTTGGCACTCCTCGACCTTGAGCGAATCTTTGTTCTTATGGGCCGACCTTATTTTTTAACCCTATTCGTTGTGTTTGAGTGGCACCTTCGCCTGCTCGTAGCCCCATCTTCAGTTCACTTGGCAAAGTACTCCAATTTATTCTACTCTAACAAATTTCAACCATTCAACTTGAAGTTTAGTGTTAGTAAGGTGATAATAATGTTCTATTCTTTGCCATAATCAAACTTGAAGCAAGAGAAAAGAAAAGGGTTCTTCTCCCTCCTCTTTACTTTTTTTTTTTTTTTTTTTTTTTTTTTTGTTTAAATAAAAGTTTGATCTTTGCTTATGCTATTTTTGCGTTCTCTTAGATTGTTTGTTGTTCTCTAAGCAAAAGCTACCTTTTCAGCCAAGATTTTATTTAATAATTTGAAATCCAAGAACTGCCAAAAAGGTATTTCATGTTGGTTGAGGAGACATTTTCTACGATTAACTGCAGATCTTTGTAGAGCTCAGCTTTGCCATCTAGTTTTCTAAATTAATTTACTTCTTTTTTTCTGCAAATTTAAAAATAATAAACTTAAAAAGACCCAATGCAGGCGCTGGACAACCTGAACCGATGGACCAACCTGCCGCCTAAAACTAGGCCAATCCAGTTGAATTGCGCCTAAAACCCTAAGCGTCAGTTGAGTCACGCGAGGAGAAGGTGAGGCAGGTGTTAATCTTTCTCACTCTAGCAATCTGTATGTCTTACAGTATTCAAACGGTTCTCTTGTTTTTCTTTTCTTCAAAAGACTAGGTCTTAATTGAATTTTGTTTTCGTTGGTGGTTTGTGGTTTGTGATGAGGTGCAGCCAGGATTAAGGTTCACGAGCTGAGACAGAAAAGCAAGGCTGATGTTCTGGGTCAGCTCAAGGGCTGAGGTCGCTCTTCTTCGCGTCGCTAAGGTGACGGGTGGCGCTCCCAACAAGCTTTCGAAAATGTTTTTTTTTTTTTTTTTTTTTTTGTCGCCTCTTATGGTTTCTCTGTTTCATGACATTCATTTATGTTTCTAAAAGTTTTTACGGCTTTGATTTCAACAAGCTCGTGAGATTGTCTATCGGTCAGGTATTGATCGTCATTTCCCAAAAGCAGAAGGCGTCTCTAAGAGACGCTTACAAGAAGAAGAGGCTTTTGCCTCTCGAGCTGCGCGCAACGAAAACGAGGGTAATTCGCAGATTTCTGACCAAGCAAGAAGTAGGAGCTTTGCTTCGAGCTTATTCTTTGTTTACGTTGAGTACTTGTTTAGTATCGAGGCAAATATTGTCTAAAATTTATAAAAAAAACTAATTATAGATATATACCCTATATGTGAATAAACACCAGTAATTCGTATTTGTTGCTGGAGTTAAGGTATCCAAGTTTCAATATTATGTGATTTTCTATAACATATACAGTTGTTGGTTATTATGTTCTGCTTTATTTTTTTTTTTCAATATCGTTTAATATGCCTCTCGCCCTATTGTATTTACAATAAATAATTTTCAACTTCACTTTAATGTTTCATGATTAATTTTTGTTTTATATATGTGAATGTCTCTATTTTTCTTGATGACTGTTGTTTTCATCTCTCTAATGAGTTTTTATCTTTTTTGTAGGCATCTCTAAAGACTAAGCTTGAGAAGAAGGAAATATACTTCCACTCGAGGAAATATGCCATTAAGGTGTAGGCTTAGAGAATTTGTTAGATTTATTCTTTATCGATCTAACATGCTTTTTTTTTTACAAAAGACACATTTAAATCGAGAACAGAAACTCGAAATATCTCCAACCATTGACGATAAATTGGGGACAACTGTTTTCCTTTCTTAAAGAATCTTTTATAAACCTTTAATTCTCACGAACGATAATGTATATCCGAAATACATTATCCATAAAAACAGCAGTTGAGTTGTCACAATACAATCTCAATGACTTAGCAATTGAATCTAAAACTCTAAGCCATACAATAAAACTCTGCATCCAAACACCATGCAATGTAACCTCAAAACAAGAAACGAACTCTGCTTCCATAGTAGAAGTAGCAGTTAATGATTGTTTTGCACTCCTCCATGACACAACTCCATAAGCTAACATAAAAATGTATCCAGAAGTTGATTTACGAAAATCAACACAGCCAGCAAAGTCTGAATCGGAATATGCGATCACTTTCAAATTATCAGTGCATCTATATATAAGTATGAAATCCTTTGTCACTTGAAGGTATCTCATAACCTTCTTTGCAATTATCCAGTGGTCTACTTCTGAATTACTTTAATATTGTCCCAACATTCCAACAACGAATGCAATGTCAGGTCTAGTGCCAACATAAGCATAAATAGGCCTTCTAACAACTGAAACATATGGAATATTCTTCATTCTCTCCCTCTCAAGATCGTTCTTTGGGCACTAGTTCAAATTGAACTTGTCACCCTTCACGATGAGAGCAACACTAGGTGAACAATCTTTTATTCTAAATCTCTTTAAAGCTTTATTGATATAAGCTTCCTGAGACAGTGTAACGCCTCGAAAATCCTCCATGATTCCCGGTTCGCTACCAACTACTACTCGTCACCATCCCTCATATCATCTGCTAAATATTTCCTAGAAATTGAAAAACTTTGTTTTTGGACTCAAAACGACTCTCTTTTTTTTCTCAAAACGACTTCCAAAAGAAATATATATAAATGTCGCAGCGGAAACTTCGTTTAAGTTCGGTTTAAATAAACTTCACCCTTTTTAAAATATAAAAATAAAGAGACCGTTCAACACCTGCGAACGCCGTTCGACACTTGAGTGGTCTTGGATTTTTCATCGGTCGACACCAGGAACACTAGTCGACTCTACATTTCTCTCGGGTCTTTTCATCAGTCGACACCGGTCGACACTTCTACACTCGTTTCAGAGAGGAGTCGACACCCGCTGTCGCAGGTCGACACTTTGATTCTTTCTTCCCGCGCAGGTCAACCCTCGCGGTAGACACCCCTGCCAATTTTACACAGACCGGTCGACACCTACTTTGGCTCTGCCCTGCGCAGGTCGAGCTTCGCGGTTGACACTCACCCTCCATTTTTCATTGACCGGTCGACACCCATGGACTTCGATCGACACCTTGCACTCCAGAAACTTTAGCAAAATTTGACAAAACAACACGGTTTCGACTAAACGTTTAAAAATCATGAATCCACTTCTCAACTCAATTTTACAAATCTATTACACACACTAAAATATTCAACCCAATTTCAAATCTCTCTTTTACATCAAAATAACTAAGTACGACTTAAAATATCTCACCACCCATACTTACACCTGTCATAGTCAAAATGCCTCAACAGCTGGCCCAGTCGTCCCATGAGCATTCTCCTCCAACTGCCTCGTAGTCCTAGTCATCCTCGAGATACTCACTAGCTGCTGCGTCGTCACCATCACAGAACTCAACTATTAGCCTAATGCTAAGTAAGTAATGTATACATACATACAAAAAAACAAACATCTCCTACACATACAGTTTCATCTCTACTTTTTCTTTTCGTCTCTTTCTTACATCTTCTTTATCTTCTTATTACTAGGTTCTTCTTTACGTACTAGATCAAAGTGACACACCTTGCGATCTACCTCTCGGGACAAGGCCAACCTCAACCTAGTAAAGTGACACACCTCGCGGTCCACCTCTTGGGACAAGGTCACCACGTAAAGCGGAGAAGAGTGATACACCTCGCAGTCCACTTCTCGGGACAAGACGACTCAACCTTACCTTTATTATCTTCTTATGTATCTTCTCGTTTCATCTCATCCTACTGTTTCACTTTGTAAAAACATGGAAATTCATTTTCGTTTCGTCTCGTAAATTAAAACCACGATGCACAATCAATAAAGCATAACATAAAATAAACGTGCAATGCAACCTACTGTACTGTGATGTAGGCCCGAGGGCAAAACTCCTATTACATTACTTACCTAGTGTCCTTAGCACTCGTAATCCAAATCTCACACGCTAACTGGAAAACCTATAGAACCGCACATCTATTAGCTCTACTTTCCATTAACTCCGTAAAACTTTAAAGGAATCAACCACTCAATCCTCACTCAGTCCAAACCGAAATTCTAACTAACGCTCCGACTAACCCTTCAAAAATTCATAACTCTGTCAATACTCGTCCGATTTGGACGATTCGAAATGCTACGGGCTTCTCGTGACATCTAGTTTCTAATGGTCTCATCAATTTACTAATCCCACACATACAGCTTCGCCGAACGAAACCCGTTCCGTAACCCGGGTTATTCAGTTATCTGCACACTCAATCTTTTCCACAAAAACTTATAATCCACTCATATTCCTAGCTTAAACATCAACATACGTACAAAAATCGACTAAAACCCTCAAACTTCGTATCTCCTTCCTAGGGTTTACCCAAAACTCTCTCTAACTCCATTTCTATCGCTCAAAATCGCTAAAAGACTAGCTATTTACTAAGAAATAAGAAGAACTTACCTTAAGCTGGAAGAACGAAGGAGAGGCGAAGGAGAAATCATCGCCGAAGGAGCTTCTCACGCACGAGGGAGGGGAAAACAGAACCGAGGGGGGAGGGGGTTCCATTCCTCTCCTCTGTGTTTTTGTTATATTATTCATTTTTTAATAAAATTAATTATATTTAATAATATAATTAATCATAATTACTATTTCGCTCTCAACCCTTAACCGTTTACTAAATCTGTTATACCGTCTAACTCCGACTGGATTCTTAAATTTTTCTCTTCTCCACTAGCTTCAAAAAAATCTTTTATTGCGGGGTAGAAATTCTCCACTCATCATTCTGACCAAAACTATACTGATTATAATTACAAAACCCGAATAATTTCGGGTGTTACAGACAGACCCAAAATACGTTGAAATCTGTCTCGATATATCTTAATTCCTATAACATAGGATGCATCACCCATATCTTTCATGTCAAAGTTGTTCAAGAGAAATTATTTCACCTCATGTAATAATCCTGTATTATTCGTAGCAAGCAAAATATCATCCACGTATAAAATCAAGAAACAAATCTCACTACCACTGATCTTAAGTTATATACATTGATCCATAATGTTCTCTACAAAACCAAATGAAGAGATACATCACGAAATTTTAAATATTATTGGCAAGAAGCTTGTATTAATTCATAAATGAATTTTTTAAGCTTGCAAACTAAATGCTCACCTTCACTAGAAGAAAATCCTTCAGGTTGTTTTATATAAACTTCTTCCTCAAGATCTCCAATTAAAAATGTCATTTTTACATCCATTTTATGCAACTCAAAGTCAAAATATACAACTAATGCTAGAATAATACGTAGAGAATCTTTCTTAGATACAGAAGAAAAGTCTCCTTGTAGTCGATTCCTTCCAACTGAGTGAATCCTTTAGCTACGAGTCTAGCTCTATATCTCTCAAAGTTACCTAATAAGTCTTTCTTAGTTTTTGAAAACTCATTTATATCCTATGGCTCTTACACCATCAAGCAATTTGATGAGATCCCAAACTTTATTAGAACTCATAGAATCCATCTCATCTTTCATAGCATCATAGCATAAGTTTGATTCTTTGCAACTCATGACTTGTGAAAACATTTGAGAATCATTTTCAGCTCCAATATTATAATCTGATTCTTGTAAATACACAAAATACTCATTGGAGATTGCCGATTTCTTTTCTCTATTAGATTTTCTTAATATTGTTTCCACATTTTCTTGAGAAATATGTTGTTCAACTCGTTGATTAACAATTTCTGGTATTCTCTCATGAACTTGATCTAATTGATTATTATCAGCAACTTGTGGAACATCAATGATTGATTGTTCAGCACTCATTTAGTCTTGAGGAGTGTAATTCATAATAATCAATATATCACTTGATTTATAAGATTGAGCATCAATGTGATCTCTTTCAGTAACAATGTGCCGAAATTGATCACTCTCACTAATCAAATGATTTTCAAGAAATTGTCATTTCTTGATTCCACAATTTTAGTACTATGAGATGGACAATAAAATCTATAATCCTTAGACTTTTCGGCATATCCAATGAAATATCCACTGACAGTCCTTGGGTCTAGTTTCTTTTCTTGTGGATTATATATCCTTACTTCAGATGGACAACCTCATATGTGTATATGTTGTAAACTCGGCTTCCAACCCTTAAATAACTCAGATGGTGTTTTAGCAACAACTTTTGTTAGACCTCGATTTAATATATACACAGTCGTCTTAAGTGCCTCAGTCCACAAGAAATTCGAAAGTTTAGAGTTGCTACACATACTCCTCACCATGTCCAATAATGTTTGATTTCTTCTTTTAACTACACCATTCTAGTCCAAAGAACCAGACATAGTATATTGAGCAAATATCTCATGCTCTTGAAGAAACTTCGCAAACGGACCAGGTACTTGTCCATTCTCAGTGTGTCTACCATAATACTCACCACCTCTATCACTTCTCACAATCTTTATTTACTTACCGCATTGTTTTTCTACTTCAGCCTTGAAAACCTTAAGGACTTCTAGTGCTTTATCCTTATAATGAAGCAAGTAGATATACATATATCGTGAAAAATAATCTATGAAAAAGATGAAGTATCTTGCATCATAAGAGTCCATAATCGGACTACCAATATCCCTATGAATGATCTCTAAAATGTCAGTACTCATTTTTGCACCTTTTCTACTCTTGTTAGTTTGCTTACCCTTAATGCAATTCACACAAGTGTCAAAATCAGTAAAATTCAAAGCACAAAGTACTTTATTATTCACTAATCTTTTAATTCTCTCTATGGAGATATGTCCTAATCTCCGATTCCATAAAATAGAATAGTCTTCATTTGTAACACATCTTTTATTACCAACATAAACATGCATAGCATTATAATTAGTATCACTTTGTAAATTTAGAAAGAAAAGACCATCAAACAATATACCATTTCCAACAAGTTCAGATTTGTAAAATAAACTGAAGTTTACATCTGAAAAGTTAAAGGAATATCCCAATGGTACAAGTCTCAATACAGAAACCAAATTCCTAGAAAAACTAGGAATATAAAATGTCTTTTCAAACTCTAGTACAAAACCACTACTTAAAATTAAAATGCATGTGCCAGTGGCTTCCACATGTGAACGCATCTTATTGCCTGTATAGATGCATTGCTCACTTTCCATTAGCTTCCTTAGATTTCTCATACCCTGCAAGGTATTTGAAATATGGATTGTAGAACCCGATCAATCCACCATGTGTCACAAATAGAATTAACCATATTAGATTCAAAACAAACAAGTGAGATTAACGTATCTTTCTTCTCAAGCCAAACTTTATATTTGGTGCAATACTTCTTTATGTGTACCTGCTTGTTACAAAAGAAACACCTGGATTCTTTCTTGATTCCAGCATCTTAGATAGGTATCTTACCTTTTCCTTTCTTTTTAGCTTGACGCTGGCTCTTTCCTTTTGTTGCCACATATGCATTCTCCCCCTTTTCCATAGCTAATCTTCCTTCCTCTTGAACACACATGGTCAATAATTCATTGATAGACCATTTATCCTTATGTGTGTTGTAGGATATTTTGAAGGGTCTCTATGCTTGTGGAAGAGTATTTAAATATAGTACACAAGAAAGGAGTCAGACATGTCAACCTCAAGTGTTTTTTAGCTGAGCTACAATGTCCCTCATTTGCATTATGTGCTCACGCACACCTTTCACTGATGTGAGCCTTAATGATGAAAGCTTTATTATTAAGGTGCTGACAAGTGCCTTATCTGAAGTCTTAAATTGTTGAGCAATAGACTTCAGTAAATTCTTGATATTTTTATGCCCACCAACTAAACATCGTATACTTGCACAGATCGTAGTCATTATATACATAATGCTGAGGCGATTAGATCACTCCAAACCCTCACTAAGAATAAGATCTTCCTCACTGCTAATAGGAGTAATAATTAGCTCATCTTTTCTTATAGCATAATCAATGTCCATCAACCCATTTTGAGAAGGATTTTCTCCTTACAATACTTATAGTTTTCACCGTTCAATTCAGGAATATCACATTTGAAATCAGAGAAATTATCAATATTCATAACTACAAAATACATAAATAGACATACTTATAAATCATGCTTTATCAATATAAATCATGCTCAAAGATTATGAATCAAGCGACATAAAACTTGCATGTGGGCTAAAGTTTAAATTCAATATATTTCATATAACTTTATGATATCATATGCCCTTTTTTATTATCTGTGGGCAACCCAAGAAATATAATTCAATATTTTATCCTAATTAATTATGCAAATGCAATAGAAATTCTTGTGGGATAAAATCTATTATATTCATCTAATTAATTACAATAAATGTCACAATATGATCCTTAAAATTTTATATATAAATTTGGATAATTAAAGATGTTGCAGCTACTCAACAATTAACCAAATTATACAAATCATTCAACATTTGAATTAATTCACCAAAATGTTCATATTTAAAAAATATAATAAATGAACATGAATTAATATAAACTATAAATTATTATTTTTTAATTGTAACTTTAAGAAAATAAATAATATATTTATTTCAAGTCTAAAATCTTCAGTAGTTACGTTCCAGCTGAATGGCTGCCCACTTGAATATTCATGAAAGAGGTGCTGGTTCGAATCGAGGCGCAATAAATTTTCAGTCATTCTCAGACTATACGTAGTCTTAACCTGTCAGAAACTACACGTAGTTTTGGTCATCTTTAACCTCTAAATAGGTCATTTGACCCACGCGCGTCTAGCCAAAAAACCCACCATAAATCTGACGATATCTCATGATTTTGGACACTAAATTTGACAATTCAAAGTGTAGTATGTTCGTAATCAAGTTTCTGTATGATTCCTGGCAAAAAACTGCATCGAAAATGCCCAAAACGTAAACTTTAATTTCAAAAAAAAAATTTGAACTTTACGTTAAAAAAAATGTCAAGGTAGAGGCTTTACTCGCTCTGATACCAACTGGTAGATTTATTCATTATCGATCTAACATGCCTTTTTTTTTTAACAAAAGAAAAACATTTAGATCAAGTGTGGAAATTCGAAATACCACCAGCCATTGACGATAAATCAGGGACAACTGCTTTCCCTTCTTAAAGAATCTCTTCTAAACTTTTAGTTCTCACGAGCGCTGATGTATATTCGAAAAATGAGAAAATAAGCTTAGGGGGACCTTCAACAAAATGACTCTCAATTATAAACTCTTTCCATCAAAGAATTTCCATTGACTAGGTGCAACATGGGCGGTTGCCTTTGATGGTGTCTTTTGAAAAACTTGATCAAATCATTTAATAATTAAAATAATTACTAATAGAATTGCCTCTCGAAAGTCTCCATGGGTTTACCCTTTCAGAATTTGATCTTTTTAAGGTTGATAATAGTGTGTACATCATTGGATGGGAAGCAGCCAGTTGATATTGTAGTGAAATGGAGTGGAGTGAGTCAGTGTTGTTTACAGAAATTCCCTTCTGTTTCATGTAAATACATTCCAATTTTTATTTGAACGATATATCAATATCTCTGTTTTCCTTCATTTCTATCGCTTTTGATTTCTGAATTCTGCACTTCCCATCCACTTTCATCGATCATCAACATTTTGCTACGTCTACTAATGTCGAAACCTAGAAGAAAATGTTGTCAAACATGTTCCTGAGTATTTATAATAAATTTTAGCTTTCAAGAATATTTTATTTGAAAAATCTGGTCAGGTGGACTCATGAAGGGTTCTTTGCCCAAAACTGAACATGAATCGAGCTTAACTCGAAAAACAACACAAGTAAAATGGGTTCTGCGACGAAGAAGTCCCTTGCTGCCGAGAAGATTCTTTGTCTTCCGATGAGAAGAAGTAGAAAGTGTGCCGCTAAGAAGATTCTTCGTCTTCCAATAAGAAGAAGTAGAAAGCGTGGAATAGCGACCGATGTCCTGGAGTATTTATCACAAGTTAGCAGGAACTGCAAAAGCTTAACTGACTCTCTAATTCTAGTGGCAGAAGAACTCTAATTCTAACGGCAGAAGGTACCCGCCACTGTCAAACTTTAGTTCTTGGCTAGGTGGGCGCGGTCCAAGTCGGTTCGGTACTGGTTCCTCCCATCTAATTTTGAATTTTTTTTCTCAAAAAAATACTTGCAAACTTCAAGTGCAGCTTTTTCAAAAGTCATAATAACTGAATTGGCGAAGTCCTTTGGCAACAGTCAAAAAATAGCGAATAAATGTAGTAACGCACCTCTTGCCTCCTACTATCAAGGGTTGGCTGAAGGTGGAGTGTGCGGGCTGCGAAGACTTAAAGGCATAGTACTTCAATGACGACGGCAATTGAGCGTTGCTGCGTAGTTGCGTGCATGGCTGCGTGTTGAGAGTGAGCACTAAGCTGAAGTTGCTGCGTAGTGCCAAGTGCGTGAGGGCTGACTCTGAGAGTGAGCACTGAAGAGTGACCGAAGTCGAACGAGGGCAAACTGAGTCTTCTCTTCTGAGTTCTGAGAATGAGTGAAAGTTGCGAGCCCTAACTGAACTTTTGAGTTTTGAGAGTAAGTGACATGTGACCGTTACGAGCCCTAAATCGAAAGCCTGAAAGGTGTGGCTCCTGGTCCAGTTTTGGGATTTTGGTATCCAGAATGTGGACCAGATCAGAACCGACGAGATTTTTAGTAGGAAGACCAATCCCAGACTGAATGTCTTGGAGGACTGATTGAAACCAGACTAAAAACTTCGGTTCAGTCGGATTCCAGCTTCCTTTTTTGATCCTACCAACTCCTAAATGACACCACTTTCATCGTACAATTAGGAGGCTATTCATTTACAAACTCAAAAGTAGGCTCAGAAAACAAGCTACTAAACTCTCATATTTTTCTATGACTTTTATATTTTCCTTCAGATGTTAGATTTTTAAATTTTGGGAAGGGTAAAGTGCAATTTGGCCCCCAATTAATAATGAAAAGTGATTTTTACACCGTAAACTCGAATAATGGGCAAAAACAACATTAATTGATTGATAATGGGCAATTCACCCCTACCGTATCCTTTTTCGTTAAACTAGCACGTTTTTATCACATACTAGATTTTTCTACCCAAAATGTCCCTTGATGGACTCAGAACCGGATCGGACCAGTTCGCCTAAAGATTTTAAAAACCTCGCCTCTCTCTCTCTCTCTCTCACTAGTCAGTCGCCGTCGCCCGCCCCACTCTCTCTCTCTCTCTCTCTCTCTCTCTCTAGAACTATTCTCACTGTTCTCGAGCTTCTCGATCACCGCTTTCGCGTCTCTGAAGCTACCAATTTCCTCTCTATTTTGACATCGATCGACACCTGCACATACCGGTTGACACCAATTACAAAATTGGTCGACACCGACTAAGATAGGCTGACACTTCAGTCCTCTATATTTTGACATCGGTCGACACCTTCAAAGCTTGGTCGACACTGCATTTCTAGCTGGTTTTACATCGGTCGATACCTTCTTAGACCGGTCGACCCCGCGTATAAAATTGGTTGACCCTTACAAAAAAGGTCGACACTACATTTCTCTCTGTTAAAACATCGGTCGACACCTGCTAAGATAGATCGACCCCTCAACAATCTGTTATTCTCTTCTTTTTAATGAAGAAAATGTCGTCCGAAGCCCTAACCAAAACCTCAATCTATCTCTCGACTTTCAGTCGCCCGTCGCCTGCCTCCCTCTCTCGCCTCTCTCGCTCTCTCTCTCTCGCTCTCTCTCTCGCCTCTCTCTCGCTAGCACTATAAGGCAACTTCCTCTTTCCATCAGTAAACCGCCTTCAAACCGTATTACTATTGTCATTGTTCTCAAGAATATGCAAATTTAAGGCTTTCTTTTTTTTTGTGATAGTTTTTGTTTAGCTTTAGTGTGTTTTAAAAGCTTTTGTTAGTTGTATGTTTGATAATTTTATTGTGCTGGAAAAATAATAATCTATTTTTCCATGAATCGTTTTGAAAATGCATGTCATGCATATCATTGTTATATATCACATTTGCTGTTATGAATTTAATTACAGCCTAAATCGCGTGACGTATATAAACAATTTTTATATAATTATTTTGTTGAACTGTAAATAAAAAATATAGTTGTTTCACTTTTGTTTTGTAGAGAAGAAGATGGACATGTTTTCAATTGTCATTCACTATGGAGGAAAGTTTGTGAAGGAAAAAAAATTACAGTACGTGGGTCGAGATGATGCATCAGTCATGGATATTGATGTGGATAAAGTGTCATTTTTTTGTGATTGTAGACATGGTAGTAAATGTTGGAGCTGGCATACGGTAGAATTTGTACTACGTGGAGCCTCCATTAGGATTGGGAAATGGATTACGACTAATGAAGTTCGATAATGACGTACTTCAGATGGTTCGGTCATTGAATAACAATCGTCGTATTCATATGTACGTAGACCATGAAGGCACTGACATACTTGACCAGGAAGAAGGTAGAAATGATAAGTCATGTGATTCATCAGAGTCAGATCGTGGTACTCAAGTTGGTGAAGCGGGGGATCCAATTCCTGTAGATAAGGCACCTATTGGAAATGAAAGGGTACCGATTCATATTTTGATTCCATCTGTTGCGGCCTCCTTATCTGATGATGATGATCTTTCAGCCGCTGAATCTAATGATGGGATGCATGCAGCGAACACAGCAGAATCAAGTAACAACTCCTTAGAAGTATCTTTGGGTGACACATTTAGCTCATTGACTGAAATTAAGAAGAAGGTCGCCAATTATGCTGTGGTTAATGGATTTGATATCAGATTTACAAAACATGAAAAACAAAGAATTGAAGCTAGATGTCAGGAAGGTTGTCCTTGGAAACTCTACGCGTCAAAAAAGGCAAATGAAATGACTTTTCAAGTGAAGACGTTGAATGATGCTCACGTGTGTGCTCGCATAATGGAGAGTCGCCATGCAACAGCAAAATGGGTGGCAGAACGTTACTTGCATCGATTTAGAAGTCACCCTCGATGGGAAATACCATCCATTATTGACACAGTTAGGCGAGACTATAATATCAACATCAGCCCTAGCTTAGCAAACAGAGCGAGGAGGAGGGCTGTGAATGTGGATTCAACTGAACAATATAAACAACTGGGGTCGTATGCCGGAGAAGTTCTGAGATCCAATCCGGATAGCACCTTCGTTGTCAACGTCGACAGGGTTGATGGTCAAACAGAGCTCATTTTCAAGCGACTTTACATGTGCTTAGATGCTTGTAAGAGAGGCCTTCTTGCTGGATGTAGACAGGTAATTAGTTTGGACGGATGTCACTTGAAAGGGGCATGTCCTAATTAACTTCTAACCGCCATCGGTATTGATGCAAATGACGGAATATATCCTATTGCAGTGGCTGTTGTGGATGTTGAGCCGAAGAAGTCTTGGTATGGTTTGTGAGGTTGTTGTTGACAGATATTGACTCTGAACGTGGTGAAGGCTAGACATTCATTTTCGATCAATAAAAAGTAAGTATATGTGATCACTGTGAAGTTTTAGAATTTTTAAACTTACTGACATATGACATATAATTTATGTAGGGTTTGGAAGCTGTTCTTCGAAAACATGTACCAGATGTAGAGATTCGATTTTGCATACGTCATATGTACACAAACTTCAAGAAGACGTTTCGTGGAAAACTATATAAAGACATTATGTGGAACGCTTCCACCGCAACAACACGAGAAATGTTTGTGAAGGAAATGAAGAGGCTACGGAGCTTCGATGAAGCAGCATATAGATATCTTGCGAAGTACGACGTGAAGCACTGGTCTAGACATGCTTTCAGTCATAAATCAAAGTGTGAGCTAACGTTGAACAATTTGAGCGAGTCATTCAACACCTTCATCTTCCAGCACGTGATAAGCCGATTGTGACCATGATAGAAATGATAAGATCGACTATAATGACAAGAATTTGTAGGAGGCATCAACGAATGGAGCAACAAAATGGACTACTATGCCCTCAGATACGAAAGAAATTAAACAAACTACAAGATGCAGGTAGAAACTGGTGTGCAACCGCAGCTGAGGCTGAAAGATTTCAAGTTAGTGATGCCACTCAATAATTCATCGTTGACGTAGCCAACGGTACATGTAGTTGTAACCGGTGGCAACTCTCAGGCATACCATGTGTCCATGCATAGCATTCATGAGGAGGGACATTGAATCGTATGTTGATCGTTGCTACCATCGGCAGACAGACTTGACAATATATTCTCAGTTTATACAGCCAATGAATGGTTTAGACATGTGGCCACCTTCAGACATGGGTGACATTCAGCCACCAATTATGAGGAGACCGCCTGGGAGGGCAAAAAAGAAAAGAATGAGGGATGTTGATGAACCAACTCAGAATACGAAGACCAAGTTGCGTAAGGTTATTAAGTGTAGTAAATGTCACGGTCTGAACCATAATGCTAGAACGTGCAAAGGAGTAACCATTGATTCTAGAATGGAAGCCAGTACATTAACATCACGAGGAAGATCAACTCTGTTTGGTTTTTCTCCAATT
Organism: Begonia peltatifolia; assembly: GCA_022433055.1. Taxonomy (NCBI): domain Eukaryota; kingdom Viridiplantae; phylum Streptophyta; class Magnoliopsida; order Cucurbitales; family Begoniaceae; genus Begonia; species Begonia peltatifolia. The sequence continues at coordinate 13,073,680 of CM039522.1, forward strand.
GCCATCGGAACACAAGTTAGTAATGTTTCTTCTCTTTTTTAATTTGTTACATCGTATTTAATTATTATTTATAATTAATTGTTTATATTATGCAGGAATCTTCAGTACAACCAGACATTCGAAGAAGATGATTATGGACTGCATTTAGATATGATAGATAGTTGGATATGATATGTATTTGGATATACTATGTAGTTGAATATGTTTATGGAATAGATTTGATATGCCATGTAGCTGGCCATGTAGTTGGATATTTTTTTTTTCTACATTATTATTCGTAGCTTTAAAATGACATAGTGTAAAACATTAAACTGTTTGTAGCGAAAATTAACAATCTTTTCGTGGAAGCTTAGTATAAGGTAATCTTACACCATTACAAAAAGATTTCGATTGACACTTGCGAAGATGGGTCGACCTCCATTCCTCTCTGTTTAATATCGGTCGACACCGACTAAGATAGGCCGACACTTAATTCCTCTGTATTTTGACATCGGTTGACACCTTCAAAGCTTGGTCGACACCAATTACACAATTGGTTGACACCTTCAAAGCTTGGTCGACACTGCATTTCTTGCTAGTTTTACATCGGTCAACACTTTCTTAGACTGGTGGACCCCGCGTATAAAATTGGTCGACCCTTACAAAAAAGATCGACACTGCATTTCTCTATGTTAAAAATCAGTCGACATCTAGTAAGATAGGTCGACCCCTCAACAATTTGTTATTCTCTTCTTTTTAACGAAGAAAGTGTCGTCTGAAGCCCTAACCAAAACCTCAATCTCTCTCTCGACTTTCTTCGGAGATTTACTAAATAATTAATAAATAAGGATAGAAAATGAACTTCAGCAAATTGTCATCAATATTCAGCCAATAGAGCAAAGCTCTCGGCCATAAACCAAACAAGATAATTTGTAATGGTCTTGAAGAGAAATTTCAGTATCTAATTATTACAAACAACAAAGTAAGAGAAGGCAAAAAGTAACTATGCTCATGACACTCACAAACTTAAGAGAAAAATATCACTCGGATGGAGGAACACTGGGATCGTTTGTAGGATTGGCTGAGAAAACTTCCCCATCCCATAAATCTTCAAGATAGTCAAGATGCTCATGAATCTCGATGAACTCTTAACGTTGTTCAGCTTCCATCCGATCAAGATAACTATGGACTAAGTTTGTAAGTGATTCAATGGCAGTGCCTATGCTGGCTACACTCGCCTCTAGATTGTTGAACCGTTCCTCAAGATTAGAGAGGTTCCCTCGAGGTGCATAGAATTGAGATTCAGCGGTTTGTTCTTGCTGTTGACCACCCACATCCACTTTCATGTGAGATAGTCCAGTACTCTTACCAGCTTGGTCTCCCTTTAAGACCCAATCTCCTTCATCATTGACTCCAAACCCCATTCGAGCTAGAATGGATGACGAGTACTAGTCTGTTTTCTTCAGATTTAAAGCGGTTTCAGAATTTGGAATTTGCACTTGATGGACCTCGAAAATCTTCATCATAATAACATTAAAGGGAAGGGATTTGGATGCATTGTTGAAAACTTGAAGCATCCGGTTCAGAATAATGTATCCCACATTGAATTGTTCTCCTCGATAGATTTTGTAGAGAACATAGAGATCCATACCACTAATGTGATCTCTATGTCCATCGCGGGGTAACAGATTGTATGTAATCATGTGATGAAGGAGTCTTACTCGTACATTCAAATCTTTAGCCTTTGGCTTTGGTGGAAGGGCTCGATGTGAATCCTTAACAATCATCTATAAGAATTCAGTTCCGTTACTTGTGCCCATAAAGTCGGGATCCTTTGCTGCCTCATAATATTTTCCGCCAGCATTATTGAATTCACAATCCAAAATAGTATTTAAAAAATGCGAGGTAATTTCTATGTGTTTTCCATACACATAGCTACGAATTTTAAGAGGTCGTACAGAATGTTCTATATTTGCATAGAACATTCTTATCGGAGTCTCAAAATATGGATCGCTAAGGTTAAACAGCTCATATAGACCCATAGTTCTCAATGGCTCAATCAAATTTAAACTGAATAACTCTGAAAATTCAACTCTTCTACTCAAAATAATAGTCTTGAACTAAAAATCACTTATATACCTCTCTTCAGGCTCTTTACTTGTGAATAGTTGAGACGACCACACTGATGGAGGCTCTTGCTCGATCTCTTGAGTAGAGTTCTTTGATCTTTTTCGACGACTAACAAGTTTACTACGAGAGGATGATGCCATTTAAGGTATCGAGGAGAAAGAGTCTGATTTCTGGAAGAGATGAGCCGTAAATCTCCGAAGAAAGTCGAGAGATAGATTGAGGTTTTGGTTAGGGCTTCGGACGACACTTTCTTTGTTAAAAAGAAGAGAATAACAGATTGTTGAGAGGTCGACCTATCTTAGCAGGTGTCGACCGATGTTTTAATAGAGAGAAATGCAGTGTCGACCTTTTTTGTAAGGGTCGAACAATTTTATACGCGGCGTCGACCGGTCTAAGAAGATGTCGACCGATGTAAAACCAGCGAGAAATGCAGTGTCGACCAAGCTTTGAAGGTGTCAACCGATGTCAAAATACAGAGGACTGAAGTGTCGGCCTATCTTAGTCGGTCTCGACCAATTTTGTAATTGGTGTCGACCAGTATGTGCAGATGTCGACCGATGTCAAAACAGAGAGGAAGTTGGTAGCTTCAGATACGCGAAAGCGGCGATCGAGAAGCTAGAGAACAATGAGAATAGTTCTAGGGTTTGGATGTGGCGAGAGAGAGAGAGAGAGAGAGAGAGAGAGAGAGAGAGAGAGAGAGTGGGGCGGGCGACGGCGACTGACGAGTGAGAGAGAGAAAGAGAGAGATGCGAGATTTTTAGAAATGCTTTTAAAATCTTTAGGCAAACCGGTTCGGTCCGGTCCGGTTCTGAGTCCAGCAAGGGGCATTTCGGGTAGAAAAATCTAGCATGTGATAAAAACGTGCTAGTTTAACGGAAAAGGATACGGTAGGGGGTGAATTGCCCATTATCAATCAATTAATGTTGTTTTTGCCCATTATTTGAGTTTACGGTGTAAAATGCACTTTTCATTATTAATTGGAGGCTAAATTGCACTTTACCCTTTTGGGAATTGTAAAGTTGAATTAATTGGGTACTATTTGGCACATTTTATTTGGATTAATATTAACATTATATCTGGATATCATTTATTTGACCTATTAGCTCATCGGTTTGAGCCCTGATTTTTATTTAAATTATTAATACTTTCGTTGCTTTCATAAATAATAAGAATTAAGGGTTAGGCACTTAGTCTGGTTTTTGGATCGGGTTGTTCCTCATTCTTTCTCGAGTCCTTTTTAGGGCGTAATATCACAACTCGGAGGTGAACATAATAGCATGTCAGGTCGGACGACCCGATCTTCAGAGAGTACTCGATCACCCAACTCAAAGCTTGGTTTGCAACAGAAGACTTACACACATATCAAACTTAAGAGTCCACACAGTGATTACAAGATAAGAAATTATGCGATAATTAAATAACAATACAACAAAGTCTCAATATCCGAGTTAGATTCCAAATAATCTTATACATACCCAAATAAAGTTAAGTCTTAACTACAAATCAAATAAACACTCTACTACATAAAGAAATAACACGAACACTACCACTAAACCATAGCTATTGATTATCCTTGTTCTTGCATAGAAAAGAACGAAGTTGTTGGTATGAGTGATTAACTTAGTAGAAAAGTTATACTAAATACCAATGCATGTAAAACTTTTTTTAACTTTCATCTCAAAACATGATTAACTTATAAATGATTTTTCTTCTCTTTAATCAATTTTCAGCATTTTAAGAAAATAACCTCCACGAGTCACAGATAAGGCAACAATCGATTTGTTATATACATAGACAACTATAAGAAAATAAGTCAACATTGTACTTTTCAAATAAAAATCAACTCAATGAAAAAGGAGAGTCACTTAAGGACTCATCCAGCAAATTAACATAAGAAGATGGCAATTCGAAAACTCAACAACATCTCGTGAATCTGAATGAAGAATAAAAACTGACGGTGACTCGAAGGTCCAACGACGTCACAAGTGTGGCTGGCAATCTGAAGACAAGGCAACACCACCACTCGCAAAATCGTAATAACTCAAATGTACCCTGATTAGATTTAGAGATTTAAAATCCAAAGAGTGCTTCATTACCACTCTATTACCCATTTTCATAATCGTACAAATAAAAAATTTTCACGCAGCAGAAGATCTATGAGAATAGCTTCTTGATGCTTTGACACAAAAACCTCCAAAACATCAAGAGGATTCATTATCCCTTATATACATCACAACAATGTAAAATGTCATACGACAATGGTAAACGTGTAAAATAATATGTACAAATACGTAAAAAGTGATTTGTTTATAATCATGCCACATCATATTCTATCTGGTGATAACTCACCAAAATGGGTTTGGAAAATTATGCAATGCAGTGCAAAAAATTATAAAATCTCTACCTTAATGATGGTTACTCTTCTTGCTAATTGGAAAAACAACCTTACGTGTCAGCTCGTAACCAACAAACTCATTCGAGCCCAAAACAAAAATCAAAGTTATAAACATCCCCTCCAAACACCAAAGGGAGACACATGGAAGGGTCCTGTATTGGAAATAGGAACTCAATCCTAAAATACTATAAATGACTACTAACTTTGTCAAGATGCATTGTGATGATAGAAGTTAAGATTAAATATAATAATCATAATTAGAATAATTAAATATGATTAGAAGTGATATAAAATACTTTTACTATAAAAGTAAAATTTACTTATTGGGCTATGTGAGAGTATAAATTCTATAGCAACTTCTATGGTGTTCGGATAATTTTGAATGTTTACTGTGAAAAATTAAATACGTAAAGAAAGTGAATGACTTTCGAATGGAAGCAATTGAAAATATGAAATGAAAGTTATGCACATTGAAAGTTGATTAAGTCAGTTTTATCGAAAAACTGCACTATTTTGGTATAGCATTCTAAATTGGATTTAAGAGTGAGAATTTGAAGAAAGTCTTTGACCAAAAAAATGTTTATTATATCTTAAAGTATGTCGCCGTGTAATAAATGAGACAACCAATGAGGTGTTGCCACATATCACAATTGGATTAGTGACTAATTATGTCATTAAAGTGTAATTAAGGAGTAATTAAGGTTAAGTAATTATGATTAACTTTTTAAATTTTGGATATTAATTTAAGACTAATCTAATTAATTATATTAAGCTCATTATACTTAAAAGATACTAAACATGGTATTTTTGTAATGAACCATGTAAGGATAGTAAAATAGTACTTTTACGTAGACAAAAAAAATAGAATGGTAAATCTATCCTAAGATATCTCTAGAAAAAAGTTCTCAGCCATTTTGTGCAAGACCAAAGCGGGAAGAAAAAAGAAAAGGAAAAGGAGAAAAATAGAGAAAAGAGAAGAAAAGTGGAGAAAACAGTAAGATTTGATCTTCAACCCCTTGAGAAAAAGTGTTTCTCTCATCAAGAGGATCCATTTGAGCTAAGATTCAAAGATTGAAATCGACGAATTAAAGTCTTCGAGAGGTAAGAGTCTCTAATCTAGTGATTTTTAAACTATGTTGAAAATCTCATAGTTTAGGTGTAGAAAATGATTTTTTTGGGATATGACATTATGAGTTTTTGAGCATGCTGAGAAGCTTTGATGATATCAGATGGACTTGATTCAAAATGACTAAAAAAGGATCATTTTGAAGTGAATTTGGAGAAGAAAATAATAATATTCATGTGGCTGAATTTGATTATATATTGATATTCTTATATGGCAAAGTGGATGATATTGACCTGTTTAAAGATTAGGTAAATATATATAATGTTAAATTGAGGTCTTGAACTTCGATTAGTAGTTATAAAATTGGCTTACTTGGTGAATTAAATATAGAAATCACAATGGGTTAATTGCACATAAATATTGCATAATTAGAAGTATTGACTAAATAAATATTCGGTGGGGGTTTGAAATAGATATAAGTTTTCTATTTGAAGTTTATATATTATGGTTAAGGTACGAGAATGATGGAATGTGGGTAATCAAATGTTAATTTACAATAGTTAGATTATGGATAAAAAATATAATGCATAATTATAAGCATTAATATATAAATGCTTAATGATGGTCGAGAATGGAGTAAAATGTTTATTTAGAATATTATTAATGTGATTGAAGTGTTAAGTCTTTATGTTTTGAGATATCATTATAGGTGTCTAAATAGTTGCATAACTATTAATTATGCATCATGTTGTTGCCATTTAACAAATATTTGCATTTTTATTTCTCTTGCATTATTAGTATGTATTATTATGCATTCAACGTATGCACAGTAAGAATGTTTATGAATCATGATTTTATTTATATTTATAAATGGTATTACAGAAGATATGATTGGTCTCATTCGAACCCAATATATAGCTCACCAGAAAGTATTGTGTAACATGTGTAAAATCAAAAAATAGAAGAGAAGTAATTGTGAATTCCCCTTAAGTTGAAAATCTTTAGCCCTCCGGAGATATATTATGACGTGCAGGTGCTACTGTGAAATAATTAGTAGGATGTACGTATATGTGCAACTTTACATATTGAGATTATGGATAATGTATATTAGCATTCATATCACATATTGATATGATTTATGCTTACTGACATTCATATATCATGTTATACTTGATAAATATAAGATCAAGAAAATGATATGGTACACATACTTACATTAATTCAATTATTAATTAGTACAAATAGTGTGTGAGAGTTGGATTTCATATAGTTGAGTATAAGAATGTGAAATGAGTTAGTCATGATATCTTGACAATAATTTTAATTGTCATGTGTCTAAACATGTATATATATATATATATATATATATATATATATATATATATATATAT
>CM039522.1:13080650-13139833 GCA_022433055.1 Begonia peltatifolia
TATATATATATATATATATATATATATATATATATATATATATATATGATAAACATGAATTGAATTTGACATTAATAATAAATGTCTAATAAATTATGTAAAAAAAATGGGTTAGACATTCATCATAGATGTCTAATGAAAATTGTAGAAAAAGTATAAGATAGATATTAAATAGATAGATATGTCTAGAGAGTTTATGAGAAATATAAAATTAAAATTGAATCATAAATGTCTGGTGATTTTGTAAAAGATGTTAAGACAGACATTAAATAAATATGTCTAAATATAATAAAATATAAACCATTAAATCAGTGTGCAAACATAATTAAACATTAAATAGAATTTCTAGATAATAATGATGAAATATAAATAATAAAAAAAGTTGCGTCTAAACATTCATATAAATACACAATATACTTTTTACATAAAGGGGTGTGACATATAGTTAAACATTAATAAAAAATATTAAGAGAAAATTTGTTAATGTCTAAAACCATATGATGTGCGATCACGAAAGTTAATCAATTAGAATGACTTACCCTCGAAGCATACTCACAAATATTGAAGCTCGAAGAGCATAGTACACAATTCAACTTTCAATTGTAATGATTTGTAAGCTTTTGCCCCTCTCTCTCTCCCTCTCTCTCTCTCTCCTACAGTGCACAAATGGAAAAGAGAAATAAAGATTTCTTACCCTTGTATAAAATAATTCTTTTATTTCCTTTACTATTTTAAAATTCAATATAAATATAATTATATTAAATTTAATTTCATTAAGTTCTTAATTTGCTCAAAAACCCGAATGTTATTCCAAAGATAATCCAAGGTAATTTCTAAACTACGCAATGTTATTATCTTGAATTTAACCACATGATAATTTTTCAAATTATTGATTTGACAAATTAACTGATAAAATTCAACGTGACTATAAAAGACAAAACGAGTCAATTTCAAGACACGTTGTTAGTCAAAAACATTAAAGTATACAGGTGGAATTTTAATTAAGCATAAAAACACCAATTTTTACACCATTTCGCGTCTTAAATTCTAAAACATAAACTAGTCAATTTGATTCAAAATGTGAATGGAGGCAGAACCATTGGTGATTTAACTGGTGCAACCCATATAAGAGACTTTTGAAAAGTGAATGAAAAATCATCATCCTTATTTTGGAAATCTTCACGTGAAAGTATTTTCACGTTAAATTCTAACTTTCTTTATGTAAAGTCTGCGTTATCTAATAATCAAATATATTTAATGGCTAATCCAAACAATATGATCATTCGTATTTCTCTCTAACTATTTCTACTTTTTGGTTGCAAAATGAGGAAGAAAGTCAACTTTTTCATTAGACCGAAAGTGAAACAAAGAGTAGCACTATCGCGAGAGAGTACATCCTTCTTAATACCTAGACCAATAAGAGGATAAATTTAAAGGTAATAAATGAGGGACGAGGACGAGATTTTGTTATTTATTACAAGAGTACTACTACGTTACACATTTTTATTATAAAAATTTAATCTCATATTCTAATATCACATGTCATTCACTTATTGATAAAATTATAATTATATAATATAAATATTTAAAATAATAAATTGAATGATTCAATGAATCAATAATACGTACTAAGTTAGAATAAAAAATTATAATATAAATATAATATTATTTTTATTTTGATTTTATATCATCGAATTATATTATTTTTTCCTATTGTAATCTCACTTTTTCTATGTGACAAAATTTTGTTATGGTTGAATGACTTCTATATTTGTTTATACAAGATCTTGTTGTAAGTGGAGAATGGACGAAACTTCAAGCAAAAATTAACATTTAAAATATGAAAAAAAAAACTCTTAACTATAGGATCAATGACAAAATTTAAACTATAGTTATTAACGAAACAAATTTTAAACTATTATCTGTTAACAAAATAAACTTTCTCGTTTAGTCTATCTTCAGAGTCAATTCCGGTCGCCCCAATTTTAAATGTGGACGACTGCACGTACGCCGATTAAGAAGAAGTCGAGAAGAAAGAGGATTGAAAGGAAAATTATATCGACGTGGAGCTTGGCAAACCGTAGTTGATGCTAAGGATTTGAGGTCAAAAATAAGATCAATGGCTTAGTTACAGCCAATTGATTGCGTCGACCACAAATCATAACTGATGCACGCCAATTGATTGTGCATACAGTCATCCACGTTGGAAGTGCAAGCGACCACAAATCATAGCTATCTATATAAGACATGGTTGTGCCTACGGCCGCACAAAAAATACGAGCGTACAGTCAGTTGGCCACATTCAAAATGAGAGCTACCTAATTTAGATTTGACGACAAATCAAATATGAAAGTTTATTTTATTAATAGATAATAGTTTAAGTTATTTTGTTAAAAAATATAGTTTAAGGTATATTTGATCATTGATTCGGTTTTTTTATTTTTTTGTCTTTAAAAGAATGAAATTGGAATTAAATTAATTTTGAAAATTAGGATGTAACATTCTATTGAATTCTAGCGTAAGTTTATCTTTTCTTCGGTTTAGGTTTCGAGCTTGACTTCTCTGCCAGGAGAAAAGCCACGGGGAGAGAGCTCTGACGTCCGAGACGGAAGCTGTCGATTCGGCGATCTAGGGTTTGGGAAATTGTAAGCTCGAGGAAGGGAAGAAGAGGGGGAAGAGGCGGAGGGGTTCTTTGATTCAAGGTCGTATCCTCTGGTCGTTGTTCTAGCTCAGGTAATGATCTTTTTGTAGCATAATGAAGTATCGAACTCTGTTCTTCTTTTATTTCTGCTCAGTCGTTGAATCGGATTCAGTTTTGCACGATTTTGGTATCTGAATCTGGTATAGGTAAATCATTGGAAGTTTGTTGCAATTTCTCTATAGCTTTTACTTGGGATTGATTTCTGTTCTCCTGCTGAAATTCTTCTATGCTAGAATCGACCACTTAAATTGTTCAGATTTTACAATCTCGGATCCTGTTAGGTGTTGAATTTTGATTATTGATAAGCTAATTGCATTGCAAAATGGTATCTGAAGTATTGTTGTCCAAGTAATTCATATAAGAATTAAAATAAAAGCACCAGATAGTCAACGATCATATTTCTACTGCAGGAAATATGATTAGGCTCTTTAAAGTAAAGGAAAAGCAGAGAGAGCTTGCTGAAAATGCCAATGGTGGTGTGCCAATTAAGAAGCAAAGTGCTGGGGAGTTACGCCTTCACAAAGGTCTCCCGCATCATTTAATGATGAAACCATTTTAATTGTTTCTGTTTTGTTTAACACTCCAATTACTTTTGTCTCGTAAGTTTCTTCATCCAATTTTTGTGCTTCTTGTGCTGTAGACATCAGTGAACTGAATCTTCCAAAATCATGTGCAATTTGTTTTATTAATGGCAAAGATGATCTCATGAACTTTGAGGTTTCTATTCGACCTGATGAAGGATACTACTTGTAGGAAATATTCTGCTCTCTTTTTCAATGTTTCCTCCATAACATCCAACCTCCTGACTTGAATAAGTAATTGCTTGTTATGTTCCATTTGTCTTAGTGGTGGTACGTTTTTGTTCTCCTTCCAAGTTTCTCCCATCTATCCACATGAAGCGCCGAAAGTCAAGTGTAAGACTAAGGTAAGATTTGTACTTCCTGCCTCCATCTGTACATTTCTTTTGTAGTAGATGATAAATTATTCTGGATTCAAACACTGAAATCCTGTTTACAGTTATACCATCCAAACATTGATTTGGAAGGAAATGTTTGCCTCAACATTTTACGAGAAGACTGGAAACCTGTTCTTAATATCAACACTATTATCTATGGATTGTACCATCTCTTCACGGTAATGTTCTTCACAAATTAATTCTGTATGATTTGTAATCTTGTATATCTTATATCATCTGCTTCGGTTGACCAGGAACCAAACTATGAGGATCCACTAAATCATGACGCAGCTGCAGTTTTAAGAGACAATCCCAAGATGTTTGAATCGAATGTGAGGAGGGCTATGGCTGGAGGGTATGTTGGTCATACGCATTTTCCCCGCTGTGTGTAAACTCTTGTGTGATAGCACCAATGCTTGATCAATTATCAATTCGTAATGAACTTATCGCGAATTGTCTATCATCTATGCATGCCCCTTGAAGATTTGTTTGTCACTGTAACTAATGTGATTTTCTACGTGTAATCATCGACTGTATTTTGAATATGCTTCGTGTAAAGGCACATTTTCTGTGTTCAATGGGAACTTTTCCTCAATTAAACTATTTTATAGAGGAAATAACATAAAGTTAGATTTTATGAAACTTCCATCATTTTCCTTTTATCGTAGCAATCTGGAGATGATCTTTGTTTATAGTTTTATGTAGTTTTCATAAAAGAGATACATCTGAACTCCAGGGGATTATATAGCTGTAGTGCTCATGATTTCGTATTTTGGCGAAGAACTTCATGATAGGGGACATTGCATCTGTCGCATGCAATCGACAAAAGGAGTGAAGAAATGTAATAGTAGAGCAGTTGATTAGCAATTGTTATTAGCTTGGAAAACTAATTGTTCTGCAGTGAACTCTTGATTTTTGTGGAACGAATCTGTCTAGCCATTTGGGAGCTAATGTAAGAAATTACAAGCCAGAAATTACAAGCCAAGCAACACGGTTTGTAGTGGCAAAAGAATGTCGAATAGATCACAAGAGTATGCGTTGTTTTAATGGTCTTAAAACGGGCAATGAAAAAGTGTTACGATCAATCTGACATTCTTGTTCCAATCTGACAAAAAAAAATGTTCGATAATTAGAAGCTTTTGCAATGGATTCAAGTCCTCATCTAGCTCACACATGCCAGTCAAAAAATTGCCCGACTTAGAAAATAGATCATGTCGAAGTGAACCATACTTTAGAAGGTATCTGTTCGAAAGGAACTTTGGTCTGGCCTCTGCAGCCAAATCCAACTCTCCGGTTCACAAATCAATCCTCTCATCCAAATACATCATACCGTCGCTTCCTTTTTAGAATGCACAGAATGCTGTGCATTTTCTCTGTCATGTCTAAAAATAGTATACAAAGGCGTATAACACAAGCAACAGATACAGAATGGAAGAGCTGTAATCGACAGGAGCCCCTTCGACAAAGCAAGAGCTTCCCGTAAAGTGCCTTTTACCGGATCAACTGACCTCGAATCATACCCATACATCCTTTCCGACAGAATTCCAACCAACGGAGCAGCAACCGAAGAAAAGGAGCCTTCAAAGGCACGATCAAACGCATAAATCATTGTCCGATGTTTGACAGGGACCACCTCAGCAAACATAGGACCATTGGCAGCTGTCATATTCCAGCTGATGGTCAGTCCCATCATAAAGAGAGTGATGGCATAGGTCAAATAGCTGGACACTGATTGTGGGATTACTTTAAAGAGGTAAAATGAGTAAGGAATCCCCATGAAAGCACTGAACTGAGCACACATGATTCGCCCCGAATGAGGATAGATGATTGATATTTTATCGCCAATCACCCCGCCGAAGAATGACCCCATTGCACACCCTATCGCAAACAAAGTCAGAAGCCCAGCCGTGCTGTTATGATCGAAACCTATAAAAGCCAAAAAAGATCAAAAACAAGGAAATGAGGAAGAACATATAATACTTTTTCAAAGGGGTTCTAGATTCCTCACCAATCAATTCAAACCACATGGTAAAGAAAACCATGGCAGTCCACGGAAGTGATCCTACAATTCCTTGCAGCACAATGATTTGAAATGTTTTCACTTTCATAACAGCTTTCATAGCCGTCCAAGACTCCCACCAATTTAACATTGCACTAGAGTTAGCCTTCTTGATCCAATCATCCCTGCAGCCAAACCCGAAAAAAGCGCTTCATTTAAAACAAACGTCCGCTGATGGAGGGAAGCCAAAAAATTAAAAGCTCAATACCTGTGTGAACTGATAGATTTTCTTGGATCATCGACGAAGAAAAACACAAGAAACCCAATTAAGCCACTCAATGCAGCCATTATAAAGAAGGCACAACGCCACCCATCTATTCCCCAATATTGTTGCCCAGCCATAACAGTTGCCAAAACACCACCTCCTATTCCACCCAAAGTACCAATTAGACTTAACAACCCAAATCCGGCTCCTCTCATGCCGTCCATATAACTATCTGCAATGAAAGACTGGAGGGCAGGTATGGCAATGGCTAGGCCGAAGCCATTTATCGCTCTCCAAAAGGCGACTTGCCTAAACTGATAGCTGGCACCCACTGCAGCCGTTGATAAGGCCCAAAAAAATGTACCCATCGCCAGAACTGTGGGGCGATCATAGTTAATGACTAATATGCCTGCCATGGGCGATGAAAGACCCTGAACAAAGTTTCTTATGAACGTCAGATACCCCAAGTCTGCTGGGCTGGCGTTGAAAGCTTCACTGACTTCTTTGTATACAGACGGGAGGAGATTTTCATCAGCACGCTCCATTATGGCAGCCATGTTAACGAGAATTAAAGAGAGAGAAATTCCAAATAGCTTGACTGCCCTGTGAAGAAGAAAGGGCTTAGTATACAGCAAGAAGATCAAACTAACTATGAAAATTGAGTATAAAGTATGTTTAAAGCTGTAAGTAAATCCTAAATCTTAGGTGCACAATCATTGATAGCTTTTAATAATGGTTTTTCTAACCCAGTCCTTGAATTCCCATAATCTCTAATCCATTTTCTTCTAAGAAAGAGTTCTTAAAAGTATCAGGAATTATATTAAAAAAACTGCAAGAAACTCAAACTAGCAAAATATCTTTGTCTTATTCTACCAGTATTTATGCTTTACATATCAGTAAGTGAATTACATGCTATTGCTTGTTTCCATCCAATTATAGAAAAGATCAAGTAAGTATAGTTATAAGGATGTCCCCGAAATATGGACAGTAGAAGCACAAAAACAGAATGACATAGACAAGATTTACAGGTTTTTTGAACAGTTGACCAAAAAACCAGTAGCGCATCCATAAACCAGAAAAACCCACAAAGACAGTACCCATGAATCTTTAACAGTTGACGAAGAAAGTATACAAGTAAACCAAAAATTGAAAATACCAGAATCAGTAGGATGAGGCGTAAGAACCAGAACCCACAAATACCCAGAAACAAAAACAAGCGACAAATCAAAACAAATAAAAATCGAGATACTAACTTCATTGTTTTTCAAGGGCCGGCCCTGGTGAAAAAGATCGGAGGCTGAGTAGGAACAGACGAATATGGCGTCTGGAAAATCAAAGCATTAAAAGTTTTATCGACAAGGAAAGGTTCGCAACTGCAAGAAACTTTAGTCTGGTTCTTCGCTCGCATCTATGTCGGATCTAAGACATTACAAGTCCCCCCCAACGAAAAATCGTGCTGGTTTGCGTCTTATAAAGTTATAATTTATTGACAAACGAATATTCAAAATTCCTTTAGGTTTTATGTTTAATTATGAGTTGTCAGATAAAAAATCTCTCAATCCATCCAAAAAATGGGAAGCCAATTGAACTTAATTTCTATAATAACTTAAATGCACTTAACGTTGACAAGATAAAGTAGATTGTTTTATGGGGAGTGCTCCAGGCATATGGGCGTTTTTATTCATGATGGGGAGCTTCCTCCCAAAAAGTTATCTGTTTAGACTCTAAACGATCGGTTTGGATTTATTTGACCCAAAAATTGTTACCACTCTTATTTGTTATTGTTAATACAACTGTGAATTTATTTGACAATTAATCAGTGAACATAGATATTTAATTATAATTTTAAGTGGATGGTTATCGTAAAGTCAAATTCTATACGTGATTAGATAATATTTAATAAAAGTATGAGGCTTTATGTGTAAACATCAATAGTTATCTTTAAATTTGATTATAGGTCGAAAGTTATGGTTGCTGTACAAAATCGATACACTACGCAAGTACACGTGTCGTAAGCAAGTAATAAATAATAAGTAGAGTGTTGAGTCCATGAGGACAAAATTTATCGATAATTAAATTTATATAGAATAATAGTAATTAAAATAAAAGTGATAGTTAGAATAATGAAATAAATTATTAACACGAAAATGATGAAATTGCATCAATAAAAGTGGCTCCGATTCGATTTTTTTTCACTACGTAATTTTTCTTACAAATGCTGTAAGAAATGCTGCAACAATCAAATTAGATGACATATAATATTTTTCATAAATCAAAACTTGTTACAATTACTTGATTAATTCTTGTAATATTTTATTTATTACTTTATGTAAAACAAATATTATAATGAAATTAATTAATCACAATTCTAATTAGTCATGCAAAATTAATACTTCGATATGAAAATATTTAATCTTTCACAATTGAACATATTTTCTAATTCTATTTATGGTCACGTATAATTAGTAGTCCTGATATTTTTTTATATTTTTAATCACCGAAAAAAATAAATAATAAAATCAATATTGTATTATCCAACTTAACTATTGCAACAAATCATAAAAAATTAGGGTTAAAATCATTTTAAGCTTTGAAGTATAGGTTTATTGTGAAAAACCCTCAAACTATATATATGCAATAAAAAACCCAAGTATCGAAAATATATAAAAAAAAAAACCACTAGAGGTGGCCGATAACTCTCCGCGTCAAATTTTACACTGTGAACGGGGGAGCACCCACGTGCAGGGCACGGGAGTGCGGGGCTCTCCACCCCCCACCTGACCCCCCATTCTCCCCATGCTCCGCACGGTCCACAGGCTCTACACCCCACCTCACCCTTCGTTCTCTAAGAACGGTCTGCCGTTCTCTCACAGTGACACATGTGTGATCAATTATTGGTTGATCACGGGTGTCATTGTGAGAGAATAGGGGACCGTTCTCCGACAACGGTCCTCCGTTCTCCCACCCTATTTAAAGAGCCTTTCACGCTCCATTCTCACCACCTCGATATTATCTACTTCTCTAAAATCTCTATATTATTATCTTGCTCTGGACAATTTTTGTTGCATAAGCAGTGATGATGGATTCTGATTCACCGAGAGCAGTTGATTTAAACGAGTCAACAACTTTTGATGTCGATATGGATTCGTATTCGCATGTAATTCCTGCATATGGTGATCTTCGAGCATTCGATCACTTATATGGAAATGAAGAAATCGAGATACATTCGACTTCCATAACTCTAGACGAGAATCTTCGAACACCGGTCGGTTCGAAAGATGATGAGACGGAAAGCGGACTGGTAATAGAAGAAATATCATTGAGCTTTTTTTTTTTTGAAGGAATATAGTCATTTGAAGAATATTAAAGATAAAATAACTAATAGTGTAAAAATGGTAACGGTGTCGACCGCGAGTGTCGACCTGCGCAGACAGAGAAGATTAAGGTGTCGACCTACGGCTGTAGGTGTCGACCGAGAATGAAAGAGATGGTAGAGCTATCAACCGCGAGGGTCGACCGATGAAAACAGAGAGGATTGAAGTGTCGACCGCTAAAGAGAAGTGTTGACTGGTTTGAGGGTGAGCAGAAGTGTCGGCCGTGAAGGTCGTATTGTGCTGGCAGAGACGAATGAAGTGTCGAACGGTACCGACAGAGGTTGACCGAAAATGTCTCTTAATGTTTTAAAGACTCAATATTCTATTTAAAATGGTTTTTAATCAAAAGTCTTCCACTGCGAGGTTTTCAGTTGATTTTAAAAGTGTTGTTTCAAGTCAAAAAATAGGTTTCAAATTTTTAAACGAATTTATTAGTTGATCATGAGTAAGAGCAGTGAGTAATAGTGGTTAGTGAACTAGGAATCATGGTGAATTTTCGAGTCGTGACCAATATTTTCAATCAACAAAAGGTATAATACATTTTCAATTGCTATTTCAAAATAGGGGCGTTTATATTGTTTTATGTTGACGCTGTTTCTCTCTTTAAATATTTGTGATGTAATTATATTGTGTAAGTATGTTCTGTCTGAGAAACTGAAATTTAAGTAGAACCGTTTGTGATCCCTTTAACCTTTCTTGTAAACTTACTTGAAAAGATAATTCTGTAGAATGAGACTGTTAAGAGTAGTCTTTCCTGAAAATTATCCTGATCAATACTCTGCATGATATATTGTTTTATATTGACTCTGTTTTTCTTTCAAATATCAAGGTTTGTTGAAAGCTGTGGAAGAGAAATTTTAAGAAGACGAATATCGTTATTGCCTTCGCGACATGTACGGAAATTTCAAATGTCAATTTCGGGCCAGAACATACAAGGATGTGATGTGGAATGCGACAACGTCAAGCACAAGGTGGCATTTCGAAATAGAAATGAAAAAATTACACCAGCTTAGCCCAGATGACCATGTATGGCTTTGAGCAGAAGAGCCTAAATATTGGGCTAATCATGCATTTTCTTTGACTCCTAAGTGCGTGAGTCATTCAATGCAGTTATATTGCTAGTCAAGTACAAACTGATCTTTACCATGTTCGAGATGATCCTAAAGTGCTTGATGGTTTGCATTGTGAAAAATTTGAGAAGTTAACCCAACTAACAGACCTCATGTGTCTCTAGATAAAGAAAAAGCTATAAAAGCTACAAAGTGTAGCTCGAAATTGGAGTCTGCAGCCTGCGAGAGCCGCACAATTTGAGGTCAGCAACAGCTACGAACAATACATGGTCAACATGAATACGAGTGTTAGTAACTATAGCAGGTGGGCGCTTATTGGAATCCTGTGTGTCTATTCCATTCCATGCAAGTGTTTCATAAGAGTGGCACCAGAAAATTACGTGTATCGATGCTATTATCGGGCAACTTACCTGCAAATGTACTAACAGTTTATGCAACTCATGAGCAGCCCCCAAATATGGCTGTAGATACCAAATATGTAGAACTTCATCCTGCCCAAAAGATATCGCCAACTTTGTAGGCTAAAGAAGATAAGAGTTTGAGATGTCGATGAGCTGTCAAGTTCCACAATGAGTAGGTAGAACTCAAAAATGTTATGCGGTATATGTCGGCAGCTGAGACACAATAGTCGCATACGTTATCACTGGAGATCCACTTCAGACACTGCTTCTCAAAACACATTTATGAGTTTCGACACATTTGACGAGACACAAGTATTTTTCATTACATTTCGCTCATAAACACACTGTCAATATTTTTTAATTTAGTTTTCATTATGTGCAGAAATCTGCGACGCGCGGTCGAGGCAGAAATGATTGACTATTTTAATTTATGTTTGAAAATAAAAAGAAAGATGAAATCGAATAGGAAGGTATTCGTTGGCTGAGGATCAAGTAAGCTTATTTAATTAATATTTATTTATTTTTAATTTTTGAAAATTATAATTGTATATTTCTTTTAGTTTATTTAATTATTGAAATTAAAAAAGTTCGCTTAAACAAAACTTTACTATACAATACTTTGCACACGTTAACTAATATAACTAATTCAACAAATAATTAATTATGTTATTTTTGTATAAAACTATATATTGAAATAAATTATTTTTTTAATAGTTTATGTTAATACTACTTATTTATTATAGGTTATTCAAATTATATTTATTTAATTGTTTTATTTTATTTTAAAAAATTATAAATAAAATTGAAAAAATAGAAAGAATTTTGTTTTTTTATGACTTCTTAATAACTACCTTCACATAGTTTCTGTAAGTTCAAATTACATATATATACTCAACAGCCAGATTCTAGTGCAAATATTGTACATTAAAAATAAACTTTTATTAAAGTATGTCATGTATACAAAGAACAAGTGAAGTACATAAAATGAAATGCAAAATCTAAACTATCTTATGTTGGTGGATAATCGTTGTCTCCGTCCACCATCCAGCTCGTCAGCCTGTCAGTGAGCTCTTTAAGGGACTCACTGAGATAGTACTGAGTCTCAATCACATTTTGCTGACTCGCAGCAAGCTCTTCGACCTTGCTTATGAGGGACTTCATCCTCTGCTCCCTCTGTTGCTACAATTGTTACTGTATCTGATATCTCTGATTCAATTGCTGTTGCACTTAGGACATCTGCCGCATCTCATACATGTGATGTATATGCGGAATCATGTCCCAGATACTATGAACTTGAGAGGCAAATGATGGAGCGGTGGCGTCCTCAGTGGCGGGGGCATCCTCCATCAGAACATCCCGAGATGTGCATGGTCTGGGCTCTCCCTTGACCTCTATGACACATCGACTTCGACTACACCATCTGAATCAAATGGGTGTCAAATATATCACTAGATCTGTGTGATTTCATATGTTCTCCCCTGGGCACCTGCACCTCACATCACTGGATGATCTTCCAAATCAAAATCCTAAACGACAGGCTCTTGTTCTTGGTTCGACCGACCTCAAGCATGTGATCTATGATCACGCATTCCAGGTCGACCATGGTGGTGCTGTAGAGCTTCTTCATCACATAAAGATCTATCCAGCTAACGAGATCTTGCCTCATTTTGTTCTTCTATTTTTTTCATCTTTTCCTTTATTTCACGTTATATTGTGTATCGTCCCTCTCTCAAGACTTTTCCTTATTCTTTTCATTTACTGCATTTTATAAATGTTTTTCTCTTATTGGCATCAGCATTCATTTTCTTAAAATTTGAAAATCTCAATTCTAACTTTTCCTTAATTCCTCTTTCTCTTTTCTCTTTCTCTTTTCAATCTCCAGTATTATTGCATTGATTTTTAAAGCTCGTGAACCTCATCTTTGATTATAGTTTGAAAAATCAATATTTTTAATTAGATTTATCAATATGTAATAATCATAAACATTAAATATAATTTTTATAAACTATAATCAAAATAAAGATTTTTATTCAAATATGATGCTACAAGACAATGTTGCTGCATTTAACTACAAAATATGCATTTTATTATTTTAAATCATTAAATCTTAGCAATAATTTTCTTAATTAACCTTTTGTAATAACTCTTGTTTTAGAGTTATCGCACCTCCAATCAGTGTGCATAATAAAAAGTAGAATTTTCTTAAACTACTTAAGTTTTATTCTATCATGCTCAATTCAAAATTTTATGTAATAATTTCACAAATTCTTTCTACTAATTTAAAGAAATTAGAAATATAGATTCCACAACTCAATTTTCATTATAAGTAATTGAGGAAATAAATTTTTATTTATTCATTTGCTGATTTCTATCCAAATCACATAACCATTTCACCTGATTGACAACATTTGTAAAGAAAACTTCTGGTTATTCAATAATGTTACTAAGAGATAAGATATAGCTAATAAATTGCAGTGAAGTTTTTCCCCAAAGTCCCTCGTTATTATTGTAATTCTCAACCCAAAAAACTCACTTGAGTTTGAAAGTGAATTAGAGATTTGCAATACAATTTTTTTTAATAATTTTTTTATATCATTCCTCCAAACATATTCACATACTATTTCATGAATCATTTGTGTCTAATTTCTTCTTCTTTAGTAGTGCGAGTTTATAGATCTAGATATAAATTTTTAAATTTGAACATTGATTTAATAATCTTTAGATTTTTTTGGGAAATTCTTAATTTCTAACCAAATATGTATAGGAGATCTTAATGCAAAGAGAATATTCCTAAATTATTTTTCAACTAATGTCGAAATTTTCAAGAGATATTAAAATTTTAGGCAATTTTTTTAAAGTTCGTTATCAAATTCATGAACCTAAGAAAAGAGAACATTAACTCATGGTTACTAACAACAAAATCAAGGATAGACAATACTTGCTTCTCCCAAACTTAAACATGACAGATGCCTCATCGTCAAACAAAAATTGAAGTTTTTCAACCAATCAGAGAATGAACAAGGATTTCTCTTTGCTTCTAGTGATCTTTTTCTTTTTCTAAATTAAAGTTAAACACTTCAGAGTTTCTCTGAGCACTCTTCTTTATTTTCATTGGCATCAGAACTTTGAGATGATACGTAATTTCCTTACTGAAAGAATGTTGCAAAGAAATTGACTTTTATTCTTACATTGATGCTACAACACTATTTTATTTTCAACATAAACAAGCAAAAACAAGCTAACTAGTTAACCAAAAAAAAAAAAAAGTTGGGTTGCCTCCCACAAAAGTTTGTTTTATAGTCGACAACCCAACTACTTCGATTTATCAGCCAGGAACTTGCAAAAAGGAGGAGTTTTCTTCTTTTCCAATGTGAAATCACGTAAAGAGTGCTCATCTACTACGTCATCTTTGTTTTCAGTATCTAGTGGTGTAGATATTCTTTGCAAATTATTGTTCTATTTTTCAGCTATCACCGAATTTAGAATATCTACAGCTGAGCATTCTTCAACGTCATTCGAAAACTTCATGGCTTTAAATAAATTGAAAGCGACTTGTTGATCTTTCACCTACATTGTAATCTCTTCTTTTTCGATGCAATTAGGGTCCTTCCTGTAACGAACTCTTTCATCCTAATAAGATATTGTTTGCTCTAAAAATTTAGTCGTAACCCAATTTCTCTTTTCACGGATTATATTTGTTTGGTGACGACTTCCTAGTCGATCACCTAATATGGTATTGTTCTCGCCGGAGCACTTTTAACTTCAGAGTTCTTATGGGATCCGTTGCCAATTGTGTTTCAAAACGCGTATTACTATCTTGAGAGAGTTTTTTTATATATGTTTCATTTATATATACTTGCTCAAGCAATGTGGGATTGTGACGATCCCATTTTTACGACCTAAGATTTGCCTATACTCGAGTCTGATATTTGCCTACACTCGACTTACGTCCCAAGGAGTGCCCACAACTCGAGGTTTGCCTCACAGTCGTACTGATACGTACACATTTGAGTTATCACAATCACCCTTGCTCGGGGGCTAATGTCTTCTCTGACCACATTTTCAGTTGGCTACAGCCTCTGATACCATTTATAACGAACTCCTTAATCCTAGTAAGATATTATCTGCTCTGTGGATTGAGCCGTTGGCAAATATCCTCTCATCACAGATTTGTTTGGCGAAAGCTTACCAATCGGTCACCCAACATGGTAGTGCTCTCACCAGAGCATTTTTAATTTTGAAGTTCTTATGGGATCCATTGTCAATTGTGCTAAAAAATATGTTTTATTATTTTGGAAGGGTTTCTTTACATATGTGTCATTTTCATATACCTACTCAAGTGATATTGGATTGCGACGACCCCTCTTTTTGTGACCCGAAATTTGTCTATACTTGAGTCTGAGATTTTTCTACACTCGGCTTAGATCCCGAGTTTGCCCCACAGTCGTGCTAATACGTACATATTCGGGTCATCACACTTCCCATGGCTAAGAACTGTCTTCCCAGAATAATTGAAATCTCTCCATCTACTTCATAATAAAAAATAAGAAAGATAACAAAAAAAAAATAAACTTATCTAGTTTAACCAATACATCTTCGATCTTTCCTTTTGGACAAGCTAATGAACGATTAGCCAATTGAAGGGCAACTATGTTATCTTCTCCCACTCCCAGCTTTTTGAATATAGACATGGGCATTAAATTTATAATTGCTCCAAGATCACATAATGCGATCACATAATGCTTTGTCAAAATAATTACTCCCAAACTTCTAGGATCTTCGAGCTTTGGAGGCAATTTATTCTGCAATATGTAGCTGCTTTGTTCCATAATGGACATCGTTTTGAACTTCCCAAATCTTCTATTTTTATATAGAATATCTTTCATAAATTTGGTGATACAAATTAAGTATGACAATTTTTATTTTAGCACAAACACTAGATCCCTCTCAGATATCCACTTGATAATCGCCGAAAGTTCACCAGATTTCAAGCAGAATAATCACGTGAAAAGTAACTCTAAAAATCACAAAAATTTAACACAAGCTTACATGATATGTTGCTAGCCATCTCTAAAAATTTCAGAGGTAAATTTGCGAAATTGAGAAAGTTACGAAGTAAGCACCTATGTTGGGACGCCTAGTAACACTTGGTTGCTTTGAATGAAGAACACTCCAATATTCTGAATATAAGAGTTTTCATTGATTTATGAAGATGCCTACTATCAACTAAAAGTGTAGGAAGATAGCACTAATAAGAGTTTTCTAAAAAACTCACAAGATTGTAAAACAATTGTGAAGAACAAATGTAACGCCCCGAGAACCTGCCCGTTCCCAGTTCGTACACATCTACTATTCACTCAATATACTCAAAAAATTGTAGTAAAATTTAAAACTTTTGTTCCTCGATTTCAAACAACATTTTTGAAAATATTTTAAGACGGTTAAAACATTACAACGGAAGACTTTTAATAAAAATTCGATTTAAATAAATTAAGTTTTTTGAAACCCAAAAAAAACATTTACGGTCGACCCCAGAAATCCCCGATCGACACCTCATTCGTCTCTACCGGTACAGGTCGACCCTCGCGGTCAGCACCTGCTTCCCACTTCTCGGACCGGTCGACACTCCCATTTGGTGGTTGACACCTAAGTACTCTCTGTCCGCTTCGGTCGATCTTCACGGTCGACCCTCCTGCTTACTTTACATTATCGGTCGACATTTACGCGCACTGGTCGACACTACATTGCTCTCTGGCTGAGTAGGTCGACCCTTGTGGTCAACACTTACGGGGTTCAGTCGACCCTGATACTTACGGGTCG
Source organism: Begonia peltatifolia (assembly GCA_022433055.1). Classification (NCBI taxonomy): domain Eukaryota; kingdom Viridiplantae; phylum Streptophyta; class Magnoliopsida; order Cucurbitales; family Begoniaceae; genus Begonia; species Begonia peltatifolia. The sequence continues at coordinate 13,097,236 of CM039522.1, forward strand.
ACACTCCGCACTGGTTTTTACACTGAGCGGTCGACACCTACAACCGTAGGTCGACACCTTGGAGCTCTCTGCCCACGCAGGTCGACCCATGCAGTCGACACCTGCTTGGTCTGGTCGACCACTAAGCTTATCGGTCGACACTTGCTCCCCAGAAACTTTAACAGAATTCAAACAAAACAAACACGGTTTTTACTAAACGTTTAAAAACCATAAATCCACTCCTTGACTCAATTTACAACCTGCTACGCACACCAAAATATTCAACCCAAATTCAAATCTCATTTTTACATCAAAATAACCAAGTACGACTCAAAATATTTCACCACCCATACTTACACCCGTCATAGTCAAAACCCCTCAACAGCCGACCCAGTCGTCTCACGAGCGTTCTCCTCCAACTGCCTTATAATCCTAGGCATGCTCGAGATAATCACTAGCTGCTGTGTCGTTACCTACATCACAGAACTCAACTATTAGGCTAATAGTAAGTAAGTAATGCATATAAACTTAAACACTGAAAAACATTCACATCCTAACATATGTAGTTTCTACAGTTTCGTTTCTACTTTCATTTTCGTCTCTTTCTTATGTCTTCTTTATCTTCTTACTACTGGGTTCTTCTTTACGTGTTATATCAAGGTGACACACCTCACGGTCCACCTATCGGGACAACGTCAACCTCAATCTAGTAAAGTGACACAACTCGCGGTGCACCTATCGGGACAAAGACACCACGTAAAGCGGAGGAAGAGTGATACACCTCACGGTCCACCTCTCGGGACAATACCACTCAACTCCATTTTTATTATCTTCTTACGTATCTTCTCGTTTCATTCGTTTCATCTCATACTACTGTTTTATTTCGTAAAAACATGAAAATTCATTTTCGTTTCATCTCGTAATTTAAAACTATGATGCACAATCAATAAAGCATAACATAAAATAAACATGCAATGCATCCTACTGTACTATGATGTAGGCCCGAGGGCAAAACTTCTACTATATTACTTACCTGGCGTCCTTAGCACTCGTATATGAACCTCGTATTTCGCTTGCTTACTGAAAAACCTATAAATTACATAACTATCAGCTTTACAGTCCATGAAATCCACAATTTCTAAGGAAACAACCTCTATCAACCCATCTAACTAAACTCCCTACATTCTACATAAATTTCAACCAATTTTGGAATTGCCTAACTTATCCAATACTCGTCCTATTTGGACGATTCAAAATGCCACGGACTTATCAGAACGTCTACTTTCTAATTGTACAATCCACTTCCTAATCTGACCTCCACAAATCGGTCGAATCCGGTCGAGCAGAACTATGTAAACCTACGTTCAGGTTATCCAAATGCTCAACATCATTCATAAAACTTATAATCTACCCACACTACCTGTTTAAATACTAATTCATGGATAACAATCAACTATAACTTTCAATTTTCGAATCTTTCTCCTAGGTTATCACCAAAACTATCTGATACTTCTACTAACTCCGATCTAAACACCCATATCAGCTATAACATTAACTATCTACTAAAACTAGCTGAAACTTACTAAAGATTTGAAGATTGAAGGAGGAACGTCGCTGGAAGGCTGATCGGCGACAGGGGGAGGGTTGGCGCTGGGGAAGAAGAACTGAAACGGGGGAGGGGGGAGAAATCATTCCTCCCTCTGTTTTGTTTTTTGTTTTTTTATTAATTCTAATTACTATTTCGCCTTTAACCATAACTCTTTTGATAAATCTACTATACGGTCAATGTTCGGATAAAATATTAAAATTTCTATTTTACCATTATTGCTGAAATAATCCTTCACCTAACATTACAAATTTTCTGCCCTCGATTCTAATTCGAACCTCGCCGTTCACCGATACAAAATTCTGAAATATTGTGTGTGCCACGGGGTACTTGAGAGCTTCGAGGTTTGAGAGCAAAAAAGTTTTAATAATAATCAAATTAAACTCTTCTTGAATGTCAAATACATAAGGATGTTTAAATATCACTTCTCTAAAGCAATAATTATGAAATCTTATCGAAACTATAATTAGTAAAGTTTTTTAAAACTATAATTACAGAACTTACTAAAACTATAATTAGGAAAATTTTCTAAAACTATAATTAGTAAAGTTTTCTAAAATTATAATTATGAAAACTTTCTAAAACTATTTTAGCAATAAGGAAGGAAAAAAAACTAGAAAAATGACTTCGGCCGAAGGTCTTTGCCTGTCTTAGCGTAAGCATTCGCGCACTCATCATTCTTCCATTCTCTCTCCACCAATCAACTTAATACCTCCTTCATAAATGTTGTAAGAACAAGGCTCTCTTTAATTAGACTTGTTGACCAAGCAAACGGTGCCCAAATTATGCGATCCAACTCATTTTGAAAATCGTGAGATGTCAGCTATATTTTTCATGAAGCACACTTGTTAGAATAATGTCCGCAAAGTTATCCAAAATGCAAATACTCTTTGGCGGTTAGTTTAACGCTAGTTTTGTTGGAAGATCCAATAATCGTTGGACTTGTACTTGATTTTCCATTTATGCCTCATCTTGAAGAGTGTTGTAATGTAATAGGATGCTGAATTGAAGGTATTGACTTCCTTAAAACATGTTCTTCCATAAAGATCTACAAAATAAACACTTGAGAATCGATTAAAATCCTCATGGAATTATTTTTGAGGAGTGACGGATCCGTAGCACATCATTTGGTGTAATTCGACATTTTTTCCAAGGCCTCCACAAATAGAATATTAATATGAAGCTGCTTCAGAACATCCAAGGACTTTCTGAATTGCTTATCTTTCTGATGTTTCTGAAGTTGTTGCAAAAATGGTGGTGGAGGTCTCTCGTTTTTAGTTTCTGAGTCCTGTTACTGTAGGGATGTTATAGATTTGGGATTTATTGTACTATTTTCTAGCTTTATGCCAACTACTTCCTCTTGCCCATTCATTTTATTTTCTTCTCTATCCTTTACTATTTCTACTTCCCTTCCATTTCTTAACAGAATTGATTTGCACTGCTCCTTTCCTTCTCTTTTTGGGACTTAGTATAACTAGGCAAAGTTCCTGGATTCCTATTGTTTAATGCTTGAGTCATTTAACCTACTTGATTTTCCAAGTTGCGTAATGATGCTGCTTAGTTTTGTATTAATGTGTTTTGATTTTTGATATAACATCATTTTTGTGCATATACTCCCTCATCAATTGCTTGAGAGAAGTTTGCTGAATCTGATCACCATGAAATTGTTTTGAGTGTTGTTATGCAAAATTTGGGTTTGCTTGAGAAAACCTTGGCAGATAAGAGCTTCTAGCTTTATTATAACTGTTCTAGTTAGCATTTTGAGCTTGTGAACTCCGTTGAAAATATTTCTGTTGTCTCTACCTTGGATCATAAGTATTTGAAAATGTACAGCTATTATAATTGTAACCAACATAGTTCATTGCTTCTGAATTTGACGGACAAATTTCAAATGTATGTCCTTCTCCATAGAATATGCATGACACATCTTATGCTTGCTGGTTCAATGGTGCTCCTAATGATTTAATAGCATTTGTAAGAAAAGACATTTGAGCCATCAAGGTTGTCACGGTGTCAAGCTCAAGAACTCCAGCAACACGGCTCTTGATAATTGCTCTTTCAGAAGGTCAATGATTAGGACATTGTCTAACCATTTCTTTAAATCTGTCCATGCTTCATATATGGATTCTCTATCTTGATGTTGAAAACTCATAATATCGCTCTTTATTTTTGAGTCTTCACTGGTAGAAAATATACTGTTAGAAGCATTTTGACTAGATTTGGCCAAGAATTCACTGAATTTGGTGGTACTAAGTTTAGCCATGCCCTAGCTCAATCTTGAAGTGAGTGTGGGAAAACATTTAGCTATAAGTCTTCTCGAGTTGCTATATCATTCTCGAATGTATCACATAGCTCCATAAATACCCTCATATGCGAATTTGAATCTTCCGTTGCCATCCCACTAAACTACCTTATTGTCTGCAACATCTAGAACATCACTAGTTGTAATTCACTAGTTGATAAATTGTTGTTCATTTGTCTAGCAACTCTTCCCTCTCTAGAGGTTCTTTTGATTTCTGCATTGTAAGGGAGCAGATTCTGATCATCGTCGTCTTGCATTGAAATTTAGGTATCTAAGAAACAAAAGAGAAACTAATTAGAATTTTTTTTTATAAACTCCATAAAAGTTAAAAATTGAGAAATTTTATCCATGGCAACGGCGCCAAACTTGTCGTGCAAAATTAATACATTACGCAAATGCATGTATTACAAGCAAATAATAAATGATAAGTAGAGTTTTAGACCCTTGAGGAAAAAATTTGTCGATAATTAAATTTATGTAGAGTAATAACAAATTAAAATAAAGGTGATGGTTGGAATAATGAAATAAATTATTAATACGAAATTGATGAAATTCAATTTATAAAACATGACTCCGATTTGATTTTCTTCACTATGTAATTTTTATTATAGATGTTGTGGGGAATGTTGCAGTAATCAAATTAGATGACCTAGTATAATTTTTATAAATAAAAACTTGTCACAATTACGTAATTAGTTCTTATAACATTTTCTTCGTTACTTTATGTAAGACAAATATTATAATAAACTCAATTAATCATAATTCTAATTACTCATGTAAAATTAAGATTTTGATATAAAAATATTTAATTTCACATAATTCAATATATTTTATAATTCTATTTACAATTACGTATAATTAGTAGTCTTAATATTTATTCATATATTTTAACACGGAATAAAATAAACAATAAAATCATATCGAATTATCCAACTTGAAAATTTATATCGATCTATACTTTGTCATCTTGGCACTAAAAGATTTAGTTCATGGAAGTAAAAGAAAAATGAAAGAATAATGGGAAATGAAGTCTAAAGAGCAATGAGAAATGAAGTCATCAAATAATAGGAAAGAAATTAAAATTTTCTATGTTTGTTGAAACATGAGCCCTTTTCTTTCTTCTCTTTTTTCCTTCTTTTCTTTCTTTCACCTTGTTCCGTGAGTTGCTCCTCTCTCCAGCCTTTTCCTTCTTTTCATCGGCATCAACATTTATTTTCTTAAAATTTGAAAATCCCAAATCTGACTTCTCCTTAATTTTAGCTCTTTTTCTTTTCAATTTCCAAAATTGTTGCATTGCTTTTTAAAACTTGTGGATCCCATCCTGATTATAGTCTTGAAAAATCAAAATTTTTAATTAGATTAGTCAATTTGTAGTAATTATCAATATTAAATATAATTTTTCTAAAATACAATCAAATTATAGATTTTTACTCAAATCTACTACTACGACACAATACTGCAACGGTTGACTATAAAACATGCATGTTATTGTTTTAAATCACCAAATTTTAACAATATTTTTCTTAATTGACTTTTTATAATATTTCTTTTTCGAAAGTTATCAATAGTCCTTAAATCAAATGGTTAGATACTTTTTGAGTTGTTAAACAGGTAGACTGGAAGTCAACCGTTGCCTCGCTCATTGGCCTAACGAGCTCGGTGAGCCATTTGCTTCACCGTAGCAAAATTATCGTCAATGTTACTATAAATTGCGTCAAGTTAGCATCTCTTTTGGTTATGAGATGAATCTGATTGATGAGTTTATACACTATAAGTTTCGCGGGAGCAAGTTATACTTTTCAATTTATAAGTTGATGATGTACCATGATAAGTTAAGTTTATACTTTCCAATTTATAGGTTGATGATGTACCATGAAAAGTCAATTTTATGATGATATTTCAGTCGTGAATAAGTTTAAGAGTTTCAAATGCCTTTTCAAGTGCAATTAACAATTGCAACTCTCTTTTTGAAAATGAAGAAGAATTAGTGCGACCAAGGTGTGAGGACCCTAACTTCCCTAAATAGGCAAAGAATAGCGTAAACAGTAGCGGGTATTGTTGCTCTCACGTGGAGTGCAACTATGCTCTTTAAACAGTCATCGAAGGTAGTAGCTCACCGTTATTTGACACTATTGCAGTCAATAAATGAGATATGAAAGCCCGAGGTTCAACGTCGCTACTGTGTTCAATCTATGCAGCACTCATGATGTTTAAGTAACACAACTGTATTTAAGCTTGGACACTTGCGACAATGCTGGAAAATTGTGATTAGTGGGCTGTTTTAATGACTATTTATAAATACGACACACTAAGACGTCAAGATGAAGCTGGAGACTTGAGATTACGATGCTTGTTTGTTGAAGATTTTCGTGGAGATTTCAATGACATTTGATGGATCATCAAGATAGAGGATTTCAACTAGTTTTTATCTCTTTTTCTCTACTATTCTTTCCATTGTTATTTCCACGATGATCTATCATAATTTCTTCGTTGATTTTTCTCTTGCTATCATGAGCCAATGTTCCGTTCAAGGAACACGATTTGAACTCACATGAACCCTAATATAATTTTTATCTTTTTCATTATATTGATTTGTATTGTATTTGTTAGTTCTGTTTGGTGCGTTATGTTAACTTGATTATTTGACCATTAATTGGGTTGATTTTATCACGTGTAATGAATTTCAAAAAAGAAATTACATGTTAGATACAAATAAAATAACATATGATCACCGAGTGAAAATCGTGAGTTGGTGTAGAATGCAAGCACCTACATAATGTGTGTAATTTAATCTAATTGAGAACCTGAACTTAATAAATCATTGTTGTTTTCTTCACTTAGGATTACAATGGTTTGAATTTCTAACGATATTTCTAATTGACCATGGGGAGAGACTTTTAGATAATTAAGGTTTTTTCGTTAACTAATTTGTACAAATTAATTTGTTGAAAAAGATAATTAATTTAACAGTCCTAGGTTTTATCAATTGAAGTAAAAATTGAGTTTTGAATTTTCTACTGTTGTTATTCTTTCAAAATTTCAAATTTTAACTGTATCAATGCCTTGTGGGTTTGACATATATTTTTATTACTATATTACTTATGCAGTACATACACATTGTATAAAATCACTAAAAAAATTTTGGAACCATCATTTGGAGGTATTTTACTTTTAAATTTTTTATATCAATTAAAATTATTTTGGTTCTATTTTAATCTTTTTATTTCTATACATTTTCATGTGTTTAAGAATTGCATGTGAAGTGATAAAAGTATTGATTTTTTAGCTGTTAACTTGGAAATCAAGAAGACTTGCCAAAGGAACCGAAAGAGAGAATATGATATTTAAAGCAAGAGCTTGCAATGGCAGAAGCATTTGAAGAAGAAAAAACCTAAAACTCTTGCGGATTATGCTATGCCACAAGTGGATGATTTCATACAAGTATTATCAGGTTGTCAGTTAGAGCAAACTAGAGATGTTTAACGGGCGAGCTGAATACACATTGGTTACTAATAACAAATAACAAAAGAACACCAAGAAGAGCAGCAAAAGAGTAATGAAAAATAAAGAGGAAAACAACTTCTCAGATCGTAGCAGAATAGCAACGCAAACAAGCAATCGCAGGGGATGCAAACAGAGGAAGAATATAGAAATCGCAATGGGTGAAGAAGAAGAGAGAAATGACAAAAAAAAAAAATGAGAAGACAAGTTTGAAATTTTTTTGGTTCTCTCAAAGAAATGATGAACTTGTTACACGTCTTTGTAATTTTCAAACTTCTCATTCAAATAAAGAAGGAAAAGACAAGAAGCACACGGTGAATTTTATTTTTAATTTTGATTTTTTTAAATATTAGAAGAAAGAAAATATATTGATTCTCTCTTTTAAGAATGGTAGATAGACGAATATTTTTTATTTCTAGTTTAATTTTCTCCATCTTTTTTAGCTTTTTCTTAGTTTTCTCTTTGTTTTTATGTTTTAATTTTTATACCTCTCACTTCTCTCAAATGCATTTAGCTTCATGATTCAATTTTCAATTGGGTTGGGCTAACCCTGTCTTTAGCTATTAAGATTTTTAGTTACTATACATGTACTTAATTTTTTCTTGTTCGTGACGTTAAATTTGATGAAGTCATTTTTGTAAAAGAAAACCATTGAGATAGAGATCTTGCAGTTGTGCCTAATGGAAACGCAAGTCCTTGTGATGATTGGATTTCAAATTCAAATTTTATGTTTCATCTGTTTCCCAACTAAGATTGGTTTTCAACGTATGAAAGTTATTTTATGCACTCAGTAAGATAGTTAGAACAAAATATTTGATCAATTTGTCAAAGCACTTGGTGATGTTCTACATTTTCTCGATTTGAAAAGAAAATTGATATATTTGAATATTCTTGATTTGAAATGGTATATACGCATTAGTGAAGGTTCAATTTTAAAGATCAATATAGATACTTTTGTTGTGATGAAATGTCACACGAAACATGCTAATTTCTAATATTTTTTAGATTTGGTAGTCGCATTGAAAACCTGAGCTAGTGAAAGTCTGGAAGAGGCATTCTGCTTGGATCGACGATTAGATCGTCGCTTTTTCTTCTTCTCCTTATCGCCATCATTGACTTTTTTGATCACATGTTGTACAACTTCGGCCCTCCTCCTCCTTTCCTCTATAAATTCATTTCTCTATCTTCATTTTTTTTTACCAAATATTATTCAATTTTTTAAGTTCATTTCTCAATTAGTGCTCAATCAATTTCTCTCTTCCTCATTCAATAAATTATATTTTAATTTTTTGTCTTGAAGTTCAATGTTGAAGATGAGAAATTCTTTTTATTGAAATTCTTTTGTAATTTGTAATAATTTTTCCTTTAAATTTGAATTTATAATTTTTTTCAAATTCAAATTTCATTTTATATGTCAAAATATTTTTAATGATATTGATGTGATATTTTTTATTAGATAGTCTCAAATAATTTTTTTATGGGTTAAATGCATTTTAACCCTCAGAATTTGGTCAAAGTTGAAAAAAAGCATCATAATACGTTTATCCTAAAAAAAACCTTAAACTATAAAAAATGAACAAAAACCCCCTTGCAGGGAGTGTTCATCCTCCATTGACCTTCTATTCTCAATTTTACACTAGAACAGGAGACCGTTCTAAAAAGAACAGTCCCCGTTCTAGCAGGGGGTGTTCACCTTTCATTTACCCTCTGTGATTTATAAATTAATTTAAAATATATATATACCAAACGATATTCAATTTATTTGAAATTTTCACCGCATAATAAGGAAATAATCTGAAAAGTTTTGTAGTTTTCTAACACTTGTACGATTTATTGTAATTTTAATTAATTATTTTATAAAATAATTATAATAAATTATACAAGTGTTAGTAAATCACGACATTTTTCATATTATCTTCTCATGATTGAATACGCGGTAAAATTTTCAAGTAAATTGAATGTCGTTTGATATTTTTTACTCGTTCATTCTTCACTTTATAAAAATAAAGTGAAGAGTGAACGAATATTAATTTAAAAAAATATCAAACAATATTTAATTTATTTGAAAATTTTACCACGTATTTATGACATCATGGGAAGATAGTTTGAAAAGTTTCGTTATTTTATAATATTTGTATGATTTATTATAATTATATTATAAAATAATTAATTAAAATTACAATAAATCGTATATCTGTTAAAAAATACGAAACTTTTCAGATTATTTTCCCATTATGTGGTGACAGTTTTTTTCAACTTTGACCAAACTATGAAGGTTAAAATGTTTAACTATTTTTTTATTAATATATTCAACTTTATATAACTTAATACTTAACACAACTAAATTTAATGAGTAAATATTGTTAGCATATAATTTTTAATACGTATTATAATTTGAAATAAAATTTTAAAAAATATTTATATTATATTAATATAAGTTGAAAATATTTATATACGTTCGGCTTGTTAATCTCGACTCGTTAGATTCATTGATACAGCTCGGCTCGGCTCGTTTAACTAGTGGCTCGCGAGCAGGTTTGTATTGAAATTTTTTCAGACTAGGTCATTAAGCTCAGCTTGTTAGACTCAGCTTATTTAACTCGTTTGGCTCGGTGAGTCAGAATAATTTTGGTTCGACTCGGTTCGGCCAGCTCGCTTGTCATCTCTCGAGAAAATTAAGATTGAACATTATTGTTGACACAAAATTATTGTTGACTATTTTCTTAAAGATTACACAAAATTAGAAAAATCAGTTTTCCAAATTTTTTGATATTTTCAAGAAGTTGTACATCAACTCACAATCAGTGAAACTTAGGAGCAAATCTCAACTATGTTAAATTTTTTAAGAAAATCCTTTCAAAAAACAGAACACTGGACCATTTTGAAACTATAAGATTAAGTAAGGGATGCAATGCTATAAATAAAAAAAAACCTACCACCCAAGTCAATTCTGAGCTTTATTATACAACGCACAATTAGAAACAATGTTTGGGTAAAGCCTTACGTGACCTAGGAGCGAGTTCATCTTCTAGAAACTCGGCTTAGAAAGGCAAAATCGATAAATGTCATTTTGCAGCTGGCAGATCGATCTTGAACTTACCCAAAAAGAACTATTGAACATGTCCTCGTTAAAGGTGATAAATTTATCTTTTCAATAGAGATGTTAAACAAACGGGCCGAGCCTGCAAAGGATTGGCTCACCGAGCTTGTTGATCCTAGCCTAACGAGCTTATTCCAAAAATTTCTAATTCGAGCTGGCTCGCGAGCCATGAACGAGTCGAGCCGAGCCGAGCCGAGCCGACTCAACGATACTAACGAGCCGAGTTTATATAAATATATTATATATTTTATTAAATTTTTTATAGAGCTACACTCCCTCACTGTGTTTATGCTCGTTTCGATATACATATACTGCATGAGTATAGTTTGTGCAAGATTTTGAGTTTAACTTCGTAAGCTACACTCACACAAACTAAAGAATTTTTCTAAGAGCTAAAACATGAATTTATTCAAAATTTAAATAATGGACACTTCAACCAAGACATCAGATTGCATAACCAAAATATAGCACAAAATATAGCGAAGTCATAAGGTAAGGTAAAATCATTTCCAAACGTACATTGTACTCAATGCATAAAATAAACTAAAAAATAGGTGAAAAATAGCATAACTACTAAAGTGTCAGGCTGATCGTTGTCTTCACCCTCTTGTGTAGGGTGATATGTCCTCAATAGGTGCTCTGTGAAAATGGGTAATAGACACGAATGGTCATAATTAGCATCTAATGCTCTCGCATATCGTGCAAAGAAGACTATCTGCTCTAGTGAATGATTTTGCATATTCCTCAACCAATGTTCGATGCGGCTCTGTTCTCATGATAATTATGTTTGCTGATCAGAAATATTTTCTACTCTTTGTATTATATCGTGTTCAAAGCTGGTTTATTGAGTAGCCAAATTGACAAACATTTGACCTTGTTTGATGGTAAGATTTTTCAATATCTGCCCCACATCGTTAGTTGAGTAATAACGAGATGATGAATAGGCGCCTTGATCGGGTTGTTGGGAGCTTCGGTTGAAGGGGCAATTACTCAGGAGGTATTCAAATTCTTAAGTAGCAGTCTGAGATAAAATCTGAAAATTTAATCCCCAACAGCCGATAATTTGCCCCACTTGGGCGATTGAGCGGCTGTCATTTTGTAAAATTTTATTATTTGACAGCCGATCAATCGCCCAACTTGGACGATTGATCGGCTGTCAAATAATAAAATTTTACATACATTCGATCAATCGACCAAGTGCAGCGAATTATCGGCTGTCATTCTCCCCCAATTTGGGAATTTAGATGTGAATTTTATGCAAATGGTTGAATTGCAAAGTATACGATAGGTTTGATTGGGCGAAAAATGTTACAAACAAATAAAAAATACCCATGCGATAAGTATGAATTGAACGTTTCCCAAACGAATATATAAAAAATATATAACATTTATTATAAATTTGACATTTACATCAATACAATTTAGACAGATCTTAACTACATTGGCACAATCTTGTGGAAAATGTCAAAAAAAATTACAAGTCAAAAAAATACTTCAAAATTTAAATTATAATGCTAATCTTCAACATCCAAATTTTTAAAGTCGTCAAGTATTTTGTCCTTTCGTTATTGGTTTCTCGTAATGACGTCATTTCAATCATTCATGTAAATGAGTGCCTGTACGAGATCGGGTGCAATTCGTCATTGGCGTTCATCGTACACACATCCACATGTACTAAAAGTAGACTCTAATGTTACAGTAGAGACCGAAGGTGTTAGTAGATCACGTGCCCTTATAGAAAGAATAGGATATGTGGTGGAAAATATTTTCCACCAATCTAAAATATCAAAATTTTCTTCGTGAGAAAATTGATATCGAGTGTCAAAATAAATATTTAGTTCATTTCGCATATAAGTATAGTAAACATATGTATCTAATTGATTCAAAATATTATAAATACCAAATTGTGAACCTACAATATTTCCACCACTACTACTTCAACTAGGATGTGAAGAAACACGTGAATGACTAATATTATAATATTTAGATTCATAAAAATAAGATAAACTAATAATTTCATTTGTTATTTGATCGGTACAAAGTAAAGAAATAGTATGTAAATTATTAGAAATTTTATTAATCATAAGACATACTACTCTTAATTTATATCTAGAATCCATTATGTATGCCTAACAGAAAATAGAAGGAATGTCAAGGCAATATTTTTTAAACTTTGTCTCTATTTTATTAAATATATCTTTAAATTCATCTATTTGTCGATATTGTGCAAAATTACCTGTTAAGTTTATAAAAATTGGGAGAACAAGATGAGAAGTGAAATAATAAATTTCCAAACATTCATTTGTATTATCATAAAACAGTTTTAAAATATCAAGAAATATATTAGCTATATCGCAACTAGATTTATCAAAATTAATATTTGATGTTTTTTCATTAATAAAGGTACAGATAATTTGTCAATATGGCCTAGCATTTTTCAACATTAAATAAGTAGAATTCTACCTATTATCTACATCGTTTTTTTAATTTTTGTGGTTTAAGTTTGACAGCTTTACAAAAATCTCTATATTCTTTTTACCTCGAATTAGATCTAATTATATAAGAAATTACGGATCTAATTAATTCAATATGAGGTGATATATATGTCATATCACCTTTAACTACTAAATTTAAAATATGACAAACACATCTTATATGGAAAAGAGAATCATGAGTAGTATCTAATTAAAAATAATTTTAAAATGAGAAATAGCAACATCGTTAGTACTAACACTATCAAGTGTTATGCTAAATATTCTATATCGAATAGAATATTCTTGTAATATCATTACAATATATCTATAAATAGTAATACCAGTGTGAGTATGTTTACAATTACGAAATCCTAAATTTTTTTTATTTAATTACCAAGAGTTATCAATAAAAAGAGAAGTTATAACGACATAACCTATAGAATTATATACACTCCATAAATCAGAGGTGATACAAATAGATATTGAAGGAGCACTTGAAAGAAACGAAATTAGTTCACTTTTTATATTATTAAACATTTTAATAATGTAATTTCTATTTGTACTTATAGGAACATGTTTAAAATTAGCAGTAACATACTTTTTCATAAATTTTTCAAATTTATCACTATCGGTGAACGCTAAAGGCAACTCACATTATGCTACAAGTTTTGCTATTCCTTTTGTCATTTTATTTTGTGAATACAAAAAAATATCACTACCATTAGCATTTAATAATCTTTGCGTAGGGTCTCCAACTTGTTCGTTCAAGTGACCTTTTTTATAATGCCTATCGAGTGTACTAGTTGAACTACTGAAAATATATGCATAATTTTTAATCTTTGCGTAGGGTCTCCAACTTGTTCGTTTAAGTGATATTTTTTATAATGACTATCGATGTACTAGTTGAACTACTGAAAATATATGCATAATTTTTAATATGAGCTCTAGATTCTACTTTTCCACCAATGTTAATTTATTTCATTACAAAATATTTTCATATTTCAAATGTTTTGTTTCTTTTTTTTTAGGTGATGAAGTGGATGTTTGTGCAAATGATTGTGCTATTGAAAATACAGAATTTATTTCTTTAATTTTCTTAATATCATCATCAATATTATAATTACATGGATTCATAACTATTACAACTAAATTTTTAAAGTAAATTTCAAATAAGAAAATGATACCACGAAACCAATGTACAACAAAGTTTGTTGATGGTGTGAAAATTGAAACCTACAGAAAATTAATGTGAAAAAAAATTTAGTTACTATAACTACAAATATAATTAAAAAAATATATAAATATATGTAAAGAAATAAATTAAATTTTACCTTGTTGAAACAAATTGAAGAATAGATTGAGAGCACCAAATGGATTGGAAGCAAATTGAAGAATGAATTCAAGAAATTGAGAAAGATTGGTAAAAAAAATAGAGAGGGTGGAAGAGAATTTATAAGAGAAGAAAAATGGGTGGGGTGAGGGTGGGCAAAGGTCAAAAGACCGTTGCAGTGCGTTGGCCTACTGAGGGAAGCAGACTAGCAGAGCAGCAGTCATAAGACCGTTATAGTGCGTTGGCATGCTGAGGGAAGCAGACTAGCAGAGCAACGATCATAATACTGTTGTTCACTGGTGTTGCAAGGTGCAGCCTACACAACGAGGGGCCGATCGGTCGCCTATTAATTGGAGACCAATCGGCGCCCTCTTGGGGACCGATTTCCTGAAGCATCTATGGCGATGGATTGCCTAAACAGGTGACCGATTGACGCCCTCTTGGGTGCCAAGCGTCCATGAGGGGCGATGGATCGCCGCAATAGGTGACTGATCGGTGCCCTCTCGGGTGCCAGTGTCCAAGAGGGGCGGTTGATCGCAGCAATAGGTGATCGATTGCACATATGCACCCATATGAGGCGATCGATCGCCTATAAGTGGCGATCGATCGGCTTATCTTCTTCGCACACACCTCTTTCATTTTCTCCCAACTTCAAACCTGCAAATCTAAATACTTAACCATATTTACTTTTCACTTGGGTGATCGACGTCCGTATACCAAAATAGAGAATACTACAGACTCGGACGATTGGAGTTACGGATGGCCGAATGGGACGAATACTCTCAGTTACAACGGAGCAGACCCCAGGCTGGACTCGACCAAGTCAGCTCGCGAGCCAGCTTAACCCGCTACAGTAACGAGCTGAGCGGGTGGGCTGGCTAACCTCTCTACTTTCCAAGATATTCCAATTATATGGGCAGGACTCTTGTTGGTATACAAAAAGTTAAACTTTGAGCATTAAATATCAAGAAATCACCTTTTAGGTGTTCAAGGCCATCAAATTCCTTGAAAGTTGTTTTCAAATTAGTAGGGTAAAGCAGAGTAAGAAAGATTATTTGGAGGGTCATGCCATCAAGCATGTCATTTTGTCTATTCTTTTATTCAGTGATTGAATATCGAAGACAATATTTATTTTAATCTAGGGGATGTTTGAACTGTTCCTTTAACTTGTTGACGTTGGCTTATTTCTCATCTGATATAAGATTTTTAGTTTTGATTGTTTTTGTTGTCTGGCTAAGGGTGAGCCTGTCTGATTTCTATCTAATAACCTGTGCCCATGCTTAAGAAACTTGTTTGAATAGATATTTACTAATGATAAATTATTTATATTACAAATTTTGTTAGGGAGAAATGATTTGTTGAATCTGTGAATCACATGAGCATGTAGGCTTTCATTACCCACCTTGTGCTCACTTTGAAATTAATATACATGGAAAGCACGAAAAAAATAATATAATGTCTGAATAGTGAAATTGTTGTATTATGAGTTGAATTTGCTTAACTGTCTGAATAATGAAATTTATATTTATTCTTGTTGGATTATCAGTTGCATGTGTTAAAATAAACAGTGGTTTTGTGATTCCATACTTCACTTTTCAATCTTGAGTGAGCCTTTAAGATAATAAATGAGTGAAAAACTCTTAAATAAAGGGAGAACAATGAGAGAAACTCTTCTGCTAACTCTATTTCTGCATTTGTTTGTTGTAATTTATGAAAAATAAATATTGCACTTCCCTATAGCCACCACAATCTTGACTATTGTCTCGTATGGCTCCTCTTGTGGAAGAGAGCACTTCAACTTGTGAATTTGAGAGTTTTGTACAATTTTGTTATGAATTCATCTCACAAAAATAAAGATGAAAAAGTTGTAATAGTAAGATAGTTTGATCAAATTCACAAAAGATTTAACTAAACTATGAACACAACACAATTTGTCGATAGGGAAGGTGTGTGGTAGTAAATAGAGTATTCCAAACAAGAAAAGAAGTTTATTTAATTCAAATTTGCTACCAAAACTCAGCCTTAAAAAGAGCTTATACATGCCCCAAAATTAGCAAACCATGTACCAGCCAAGCAACAAACACTTAATTTAAATAATGTAAAATGTAATGACCATCTTTCTTATTTTGTTAATTAACACCAAGTATAATAAACGAATGCCTTAAAGCACATGTCTTGCTTCATCATTGACCTTGGAAAAGATTAACTTCGTGCATAAGCAAGATTGGGGCTCAAGTCCGAAAAGCAAGATTAGACTTCTTTTGCGGGAATGATGCTCTCTGTTCGGTGACCATTTGACCCAGTAAAAAAACTTCATTTTAAATCCAAGGCCCTATTCTAGAAAGCTAGAAAAATTAGCTACAATCTTTACGATGATACTTTTTGATACAAGATCGTTAAGTCCGCCAAATACTGCAAACACTTGTTGAGGGTCAGATTGATGTAGGAAGTTTTTATGAATTTTCTAAATTTGTGTTTGCTTTTCTATTTATGTTTTATCTTGATGAACCCCTTCATAAGAGGATGATGATAACTTCATTTTAAATCCAAGACCCTATTCTAGTAAGCTAGAAAAATTAGCTACAATCTTTACGATGATACTTTTTGATACAAGATCGTTAAGTCCGCCAAATACTGCAAACACTTGTTGAGGGTCAGATTGATGTAGGAATTTTTTATGAATTTTCTAAACTTGTGTTTGCTTTTCTCTTTATGTTTTATCTTGATGAACCCCTTTATAAGAGGACGATAGTTGTTTGTAAGTGAAGTTTTCAAACTATCTCTCTTCATTTCCACTTAAAAATAAACACTAAAAACAAAATTAAGAAATCTAATTGCTTAACAATAGATGACTGAATCCTGTGGCACATCAAATTATAATCAAAATATATAGCCCAAGTAAGAGATTGTTGGATTTCTTTGAAAATTAATTATTGAGCTTATTATATATTTAATTATAATTATATATTAATAGCTATTATAGAGTCAAACTCTATCAAATGATTAGATAGAATTGGATTTTAGCATTTAATTGAAGTGTGAGGGCAAATGCGTATATGCCAATAATTTAAATTTTATTTTGATGATGAAGCGAAATTAACCTAATCCAAAAGTTAACAATTCCAGGTTATGGTTCATAATTCAAAAAGGTAGATATCTTTCATTCTCTCATCCTTAGATCCATCGTGAGAATAAAGAAACTAAGGTAAATGATTTCTCTAGTGGATAATTGTTTTGATTTAAAAGATCAAAGCCGATCCATAACTTAACAATAGTTTAATAAACTCATAAGTGATGTAATTTTGGTATGGTTTAGAAATATTTTGTCTTGGCAATTTTGACGTGATGGACACGGTCTTTGATTTTATCAATTTGATTTACAAAATTAAGTCTACCAATAATGTGATGTAAAGAATTAGGAGTGGGCAAAACCGAGCTGGAACAGAAGAGGCAAGTGCTTTATAAGGATATTTGATTTTATTTAGCCTCTTCATGCTTACTATAACTAGTATTGAATTGAATCGTTTGTTTTAATTCATTTTGAAAGATCGTGATTAGTTACGCAGTGTCGTGGAATACTAAGTGTGACACCAATAATAAACGTGATAATAGACAGTATAATAATGTAAAAAGTAAAAATACAGCAGGTTGGTAACGCAATTCGGCAATTGCCTACGTCTGCAGGGCCACTCCCAAATTTAAAAACATTCATAGAGTTAACAAAGTTATAAGACATCTGGTTTAACACAAAGTAAGACTCTCTCTTCTTTTTGTCGCCAACTCTTAAAACTTCCTCAGTGAATCTAATTTTGCGAGCTCCCCTCGTCTTGAAGTCGATTCCTCTTGGAATCTAAATGCAACAATATCCTTTTGTTAATGATTACTCCTCCCCTTGTTGATTACGACTGCTCCCGAGATCCAAATGTGGCAAGCTCCCCTTGTCGATGACGACTCCTCCCGGAATCCAAATGTGACATGCTCCCCTTGTCTATAACAACTCCTCCCAGAATCTGTATATGGCAAGATTCCCTTGCCCACGGATCAGAAAGATAAGCTCCCCTTGTCAATAAATAGAACTTCTCCCGAGTTCTAAGGCAGTCTCCTCCAAATACTGAATTTTAGTGAAGAATAACAAGGAATGCACCTTTGACACCGCCAACGACACTGACTGTTGTCTTTGAATGAACAAAAACAATACACTCATAAATAACGAAAACCAATCAGATTAGAGTGTGTAGAACAGTCTATTATAGACCGAATGAATAATAACTTACACCACATGAAACCATGGGTGAAGAAAGAAGAATAACACACGGCACAAAAATTTGTGAAACAAGGAATAATCCATGCAAGGCATTCTATGAGAGAGGAATGTTTAAATATTGTTTGCCCAAATATTTCTGCTTTTGATCTTCAATATTCTCTCCAAACAGATCGCATAGAATAAGGTAACCGGATCCCATAAAAGCTAGATCTGTTACATCAGGTGTGACATTTATGAAAAGTGTTGCCCACTTAATAAGAATGGATCCCTCCAAACTAGGAATGGATCCCACAATTGTTGTGATCATATATCTTGCTATAATCTAGCAAACAATTATTAAATCAACTTTCCAAAACCGATTTTTGAAAATAACACATATGGAAAATCTGATCAACTGACGAGCAAACGAATTTGGATCAAATCCCTTAGGTGCTATGATCTTGAATTGTTGTAATTTAGCTTAACAAATTCGTAATCTTCAAATCAACTTTTCAAAATATAATATCTTGATAAATTGCTTTCCAAGTAACTTCATTCCAAAAAGATTTGATCTTTCAAAAATAACAAACTTTCAAAATTCAAAATATTCTAATTTTAACTTTCATGGATGTCTTTTTGATCTCTAAGAAACTACATTATAAAATATAAATAGATAATTTCTTAATTTCAATGAAACCACATTCTAATTATGAAATCTCATATTTAAAATAAAATCTAAATTTTCTTAATTGTTATTTGTCAAAAAATTAATGTCAACCATATTTGCATTTACAATCTCCCCCTTTGGCATTTTTTGTCAAAATCAAAACTCCCCGTGCACATTGGCTATTAACCAAGAGTCCCCCTTAATTAGAAATCACTTGTAATATTTCAAATATCACCAACAGTACATATGCATATGCATCTACAAAATACTCTCTTTTTTTGTCATAAAAAGACAAAGTATAAAAGAAGGCCTTGGAGAGATATTATAGTCATCATAGAGAGATATTCATCCACAAAAACATATCCAGAAGTCAAACATTAAGTATAAAGTAGATTCATCATCTAAAGAAACTACATCGATATGTGCTGCTTGCAACTGCACATTTGTAACACCCGCGGACTTACAAAATTACAATCAGCGGAGTTTTAGTTGAAATTGGTAGCGGAGAATTTCTACTATTAAGTATAAAATCATTTTGGGACTAATGGTAAAAGAGAAATTTTAAGATTTCATCTAGAATTGGACCGAATAGCATATTCATTAAACGATTAGAGTTATAGGGCGGTTTAATAATTAGGTTATTATTATTATTATTAAAAATAATAATAATAATAGCATAACACCTTACGGTTTCTCTCCTCCCTCACCTGCGCAGAACCTTTCCTCTTCAGCTCTTCTCCTTCCAGCAGCCTACAATTTCTCTTATTACTCTGTTAATCTTCAAATTTAAGGTATGTTTTAGTTAGTTTCTAGTAGTTAGTTAGTCTTTTAGCAATTTCGAGTGTTAAAACCACAATTTGTTGCATAGTTTCGGTGAAAACCTAGGGGAGAGTCGTGGGAAATCAAATTTAGAGTTGATTTCTATCGGTATGCTGGTGTTTAAGCTATAAGTAGGAGTAGGTTACAGGATTTTATAGAAAAAATTGGGCGCTTGGTTAGCTAAGTGCACGAATTGTGGAATGGTTTCTATTCGGCCGCGTCTGGCCAAGCTGTAGGGTTGGATTAGAGATTGGGTTAGACTGTTAAAAACTGGATGTCATGAGAAATCTGTAGTAGTTCGAATCATCCAAATCAGATGAGTATTGTGATAGTTATGAATTTTCGAAGTTTACTCAGAAATTGAGATAGAATTTCAGTTTAGGCCAAGTGGGGGTTTAGCTGTTGTTTCCTTTAGAGTTTTACGAATTTAATGGAAAGTAAAGCTAATAGATGTGTGATTTTATAGGTTTTCGCAGTTAGCGTACGAAGTTACGAAGTACGAGAAATTTCTAGGACGCCAGGTAAGTAATGTAGTAGAAGTTTTGCTTTCGAGCTTACATCACAGTTCAGTAAGATGCATTACACATTTATTTTATGTTATACTTTCATGGTTATGCATTATTGTTTTAAGTAGGAGAACAAAATGAAAAATGAATTTTCATGTTTTTTTACGAAGTGAAACAATAGCATGTAATGAGACAAATGAAATGAGAAGATACGTAAGAAGATAAAAATGTGGTGTTGAGTGGTCTTGTCACCAGAGGTGGATCACAAAGTGTATCACTCTTCCTTCACTTTACGTGGTGGTCTTGTCCCTAGAGGTGTACTGCGAGATGTGTCACTTTACTAGATTGAGGTTGGCCTTGTCACCAGAGGTGGATCGCGAGGTGTGTCACCTTGATCTAGCACATAAAGAAGAAAACAGTAGTAATAATATAAAGAAGATGTAAGAAAGAGACGAAAACGAAATAAGAGACGAAACTGTAGAAACTGCACATGTTAGAAGGTATTTGTTTTCAGTGTTTAACTTTATACATTACTTAATTAGCATTAGGCTAGTAGCTGAGTTCTGTGATGTAGGTAATGATGACATAGCCGGTGAGTACTCAGAGCGTGCCCAAGATTAGTAGACGATTGCAGGAGTACGTATGTGGACGATCTGGCCGACTGTGAGGACGTTTTGACTATGTTGGGTATAGGTATGAGTTTTAGGAGTGTAATTGAGAGGGTTTTAAGTTGTTTTTAGTCGAATGAGTGTATAGACGGATTTCAAATTTGAGTAGTCATTTTCTTTATATAAATAATGATTTTGAGTTGATGGAAAAGTGTGTGTTATGTTAATATTGGTGTAGAGTCGAAGTCAATCGATTTTGTGAAGTTTTTAAAGTGTTTAAACAGAATTTCTGGGAAAGAAGTATCGACCGATAGGTTTAGTGGTCGACCAGACCTTGTAAATGTTGACCGCGAGGGTCGACCTGCGTCGGCAGAACTGAAGTAAGTGTCGACCTATGGTTGTAAGTGTCGACCGGTTAGTGTAAATATGGTAGAATGTCAGCCGCAAGGCTCGACTGCCGAAAAACAGAGAGGACGAAGGTGTCAACCTGTAAAAGCAGGTTTGACCGCTCTCTGGGATGACGAACATAGTGTCGACCGACGAAAAGACCCGAGACGAGTGTAGTGTCGACCTGTGTTCTGAGTGTCGACCGACAAAGAGACCAGAGACGAGCGTAGGGTCGACCAACAAAAATACCTGAGAGAAACGTAGTGTCGACCGCAATTTACAGGTGTCGACCGGTGTCTCTGTTTTATGCTCTATAAAATGAAGTTATATTTAAACTGATTTTAATTAGATTTTCTACTGCGATGTTGTTTAAAATATTTTCAAAAATGTCATTTTAAGTCGAGAAACAAAAGTTTTAAATTTTAGTCCAATTTTCCAAGTGTAATGAGTGAGTAGTAGAAGTGTGCGAACCGGGAACCATGAAGGGTTTCTAGGGCGTTACAACATTGATATCTGACAGATTCATATTTACCAGCTACAAACCCACCGGATTAGATGTTGGAAGGCGCTTGATTGTCCGAAACACCCTGAGTGACACTAGGAAAAATAGCATCAGCAACTTTTTTAGTAAACCTTTTCTGACAAGGTCATCAATCAACCCTGTAACCACTTACTTTCTCTTATCAATAGCTATATGCTGATCATTTAAGAACTTTAGCTCATTCTCAAGTACTTTAATGGAGCAAGACAATAATACAGAATCAAAAGCATTGTTGGGAGCAGGAACACCTTCAGGAACATTTTCTAGATCATTGACATGATCTCCTGCCAACAGCTTGCAACTAATTCTAATCTCCTCTTTGTCCACATAAACAACTTCTTTACCCTGAATTACAGCTTGTTGGGACGATAAAATACCATAAATTAAATAAGGAAATGGAAGAGCTGACTTTTCATTCTTGCAATCAGCATGCTTTACAATCCGATCATAGAAGAATGGTCCTACATCAAATGCAATTGAGTTGCCAATTTTGAATACTAAAACATCCATTGATTTGTTTACTCCAATTCCATGAGATGTGGGAAGCCAGTTTTGCATAGCTATTTTGTGCAAAATAGCATATTTAACAGTAAGCTGTGAGGAAAGAAAATCTTTACCACGAGGCCATACACATCTGACACCACCCGTGACATTAGATATAATTTTGTTGAATTCAAGACTAAACTCCTTAGGATCAGCACTGTAACAGCATAAATGTGTGTTGATTATAGAGTGGGAGAACTCGAATAAATGTCCCCTTACAAACACATGGCCATAATTTGAATATTCAGGATTCTTTACATTTGGATCTACGTTGCAGTAAAATTCTTGAATAATCTTCCAGACAAACGACTTTATACCCTTAAATGTTCTTCCTAATTTTTGACTAATAACCATTTTCACAACAGCTTGACAATCTTTAAAATCACCTTCGTGGATATTTCTTTTCGCACCAGATATTTCTCCTAGATACTCTTTCCCAAAGGCTAGCATGATATTCTGATTTAAAGTCATTATCTGTAGAAACAAGTGACTTACTTGAGGTGCTATAAGACTTTGTCTTTGACACAGACTGGAATGGGTGAAACTTCTTATCCCAGAACTTAGTTTTACTTTCTTGTGTTTAGGCATGGACTTCTTAGTAAATTCCTTGTCCAAAAACTCATGAACACTGTCATTATTAGAGGAAATTTTGGGTTCATCTTTTTCTTCCCAAGTCTCATCCGAGGACTCTTCAATCTTTTTGGATGGAGATCTCTTTCTCTTAGAAGTTTGAGAAAGTTTGGAAGAATCAGGTGCCTTAGCAGGAGCAAAACTGGTTTTGAACCGGTCACTTTTCAATTGACTAAAATGCCTCTTCACACCAGAGGAGTCTACTTGATAAATCAAAACAGCTTCTTCAATAATTTTGAAGAATCACCCATGAAATCTAAGGATTTGTTCTTGATGGACGGTACCAAAAACTTTACGAGTGTCGTTTTCGATACTGGTTTCACATGACCCAAACCACCTTCAAAATTACACTCTGGAACATCTCTTATGGGCATTTCTTCACTAAGCTCTTCAATAATCACCATGGTTGGAGGCGAAGAAGAAATTAGAAAACCCTAAACTCTGAGAGGAAGCTGCGCAATAGTAAAGCCCTCGGGTTGTCAAAGAGAGAATGAGAAGGAAAACAAAGAGTGTCGTTTGATTTTAATGGGTTTATGGAAGTAAACCATAAATCTTTATTAGAAATTTGAGATGTTCACATAATTATTTATTCAAATCAAAATATCTCCTATTTCCCACAAAATTTGAAAAATAAATCCAAAGTTTTTCAAATTAGGAAATAAACCCAAGGATCTAGCTGCAATCAAATCCCATAAAAATCTTCATCAATACATTTGAGATTACCTCTACATTTCCATAAAATCCACTGAAAGCTTCATAGAACCCCTTGTGCATTGAAGGAAGTTACGGAAAAAAAAAAAAAAAAAAACTTAAAAGAAATATTAGCAATAAAAAAATCTCCTAAAACCAATAGCAATTTTGCTTTTCTCTTTTTTTTTAAACACAAAAAATAAAAAAAACTTATAACACGAAAGAACTTCTTCACATGACACAGAGGCCTAAAGTAGAAATATCGACGATTTGTTTTTCTGTCACCATATGCTCCAAAGTAATAATTTTGTTTTCTATAAAAGATCAAATGAAACGATGTCGAATATCAATATGCTTGGTTCGAAATATTGAACTAGATTCTTAGAAATATTGAAAGCACTCAAGTTGTCGCAGTAGAGTGTCATGACATTCTGTGTGACACCATATTCTTTCAGCATTTATTTCATCTAAAGAGCCTGTGTACTGGTACTAACAACTACAATATATTCTGCCTAAGCAATAAAAAGAGAAATAAAATTTTGTTTCTTGCTCTACCAAGACACCAAGTTATGTCCCAAGTAAAAACATCCACCGGAATTACTTTTTCGATCATCTGAACTACCAGCCCAGTCCGCATCATAATAGCCAACTAGATTTGCATTTGTATCAAATAAATACTAGATACTATAGTCAGTTGTTCCGCTAATATATTTGAGAATCCGTTTTACTCACACTAGGTGTGACTCTCGAGGATTTGCTTGAAATTGAGCACATAAACCAACGCTGTAACAAATATCCGGCTAACTAGCAGTTAGATAAAATAGGCTGCCAATCATATTCCTATATAACTAAGCATCAACAGAAATTCCCTTCTTGTCTTTAAAGAGCTTTTCATGCGTAACGATCGGTGTTCTTCTAAGACGGGAGTTCTCCAACTTAAACTGTTTCAACAAATTCTTAGCATACTTACTTTGAGTAATGAAGATTCCTTCTTTTCCATGCTGAATCTGAAGTCCAAGAAAATAATTGAGTTCTCCTACATGCTCATTTCGAATTCTCTAGTCATTTGAGCGACGAATTCATCCACCATCACTTGTGACACTGAGCCAAACACTATGTCATCAATATAAATTTGAGCGAGCAAAAATTGACCTTTGTCACAGCGAATGAAAAAGGTTTTTTCTACTCCCCCTCGCTCATATCCCTTAAACAATAAGTATTACGTGAGTCGTTCATACCACGCCCGAGTAGTGTGTTTGAGCCCATACAACGCCTTCTTTAATTTGTAGACTAACTCAGGATGATGAGGGTCTTCAAAACCCTTTGATTGAGCAATATAAACTTCCTTAAGAAGACCGTTTAAGGAGACTCTCTTCACATCCATATTGACATATCCCAACCTTCGATGTCATAGAATTGAGTCTTCCGTGCTTGAACGACAATAGTTAGAGAATGAGGAAGTAAGATAACAATTATCAGAAGATCTTACCCCTTCTATGATGCATTTATTGTCTTGATCGAAAACCACACACTTTCCACGAGTAAAGGAAACATTCAGATCTTGATCCCACAACTGGCTAATGCTAATTAAATTAGCCTTTAGATCATCCACCAGAAGAACATTCTCCAACTTTGGAAATCCGAAAACACTTAGTGTGCCTTTTCCAATGTCGCTAGCGTTGACACTGTTACCAAAAGTCACTTTTCTCATTCTTTTAGATACGACATTCTTCAAGAACTTCTTTTCGTCAGTCATGTGTCTGGAGCATCTGCTGTCGAAGTACCAAACATCTGTTGTAGTGGCCTTTAGAGGGGTATGTGTGATATTACAATTCAAGTTAGACCTCTTCTCTTATTTTTGCTGAGGAAATCTGCGAGAGGAAAAATCTCTAGTAGTACCTTGTCTTACGTCAGCAAAATAAGTAAAGCATCTAGGGTGAATATGACCATGACAATTGCAATAGTGACAAATCGAAATAAATCTATTACCTTTTCTGATGAGAGCAGAATAAGGTCATGAGAATTTGATTTCTTCTCAGTTTTTACAGTACTAATTGCACCTTGCTTCTTTTTGTAATCAACATCCTTCACTGACACAATCTGTGACACCGTGTTTTTTCCTTTGTATCCCAGTCCAAAAGACACTGCCTGCGACACTAAGCGCTCGGATTTGAATATGTAACGCCTCGAAAATCACCTGTTTCTGCTTCACTCACTACTACTACTCACTCAACTGCACTCGAAAAATTTGAATAAAAATTTAACACTTTGTTCTTCGGCTTAAAACGACACATTTGAAAACGCCACAGCGGAAGACTTTTATTGAAAATTTAATTAAATAAAACTCGAGTTTTTTTTTAAACACAAAAAAATCAACTACGGTCGACCTCTATGGCACTGGTCGACACTTCATTTGTCTTGGCTGTCATAGGTCGACCCTCATGGTCAACCCCTACTACTCAATTCTCAGACCATTCGACGCCTTCCGTTGGCAATCCACACTTCAATCCTCTCTGTTTCCATCAGTCGACCTTCACGGTTGACACCTCCACCATCTCCTTCATTTCCAATCGACACCTACAGCCGTAAGTCGACTCCTTGATCCTATCTTTTCGCGCAGGTTGACCATCGCGGTCGATACCGCTGCTATTTTTACACTACTGGTCGACACCTACAACCGTAGGTTGACACTTACTTCGCCTCTGCCCGCGCAAGTCGATCCCTCGCGGTTAACACTTGCAGGGTCTGGTCAACCACTAAGCCTATCGGTCGACACTTCCTTCCCAGAATTCTGTTTAAAAACTTAAAAACTTTAAAATATCGATCGGACTCCGACTTAACACTAATAATAACTCAACGTACACTTTTCCATCAACTCAAAATCTTTATTTATGTAAAGAAAACGACTATTAAAGTTTGAAATCCATTTATACATTCAATCGACTCAAAACGACTTAAAATCATTTTGATTACACTCCCAAAACTCATACCTATACCCACCATAGTCAAAACGCCCTAACAGCCGGCCAGATCGTCCACGCGCGTACTTCTCCAACTGCCTCCTAATCCTGTTCATGCTCTGAGTACTCACCGGCTATATCGTTGTCACCTATATCATAGAACTCAACTATTAGCTTAATGCTAAATAAGTAATGCATAAACTTAAACACTGAAAAACAATTACATCCTGACATATGCAGTTTCTACAGTTTCGTCTTTACTTTTGTTTTCGTCTCTTTCTTACATATTCTTTATCTTCTTACTACTAAGTTCTTCTTTACATGCTAGATCAACGTGACACACCTCATGGTCCACCTCTTGGTACAAGGTCAATATAGTAAAGTGACATACCTCGCGGTCCACCCCTAGGGACAAGGCCACCACGTAAAGCGGAGGAAAAGTGATACATCTCGCGGTCCACTTCTGGGGACAAGACCACTCAACCCCACCTTTCTTATCATCTTACGTATTTTCTCATTTCATTCGTCTTATTACATCTTCCTGTTTCACTTCGTAAAAATATGAAAATTCATTTTTCATTTTGTTATACTACTTTAAAACAATGATGCACAACTATGAAAGCATAACATAAAATAAACGTGCAATTCATCCTACTGAACTGTGATGTAGGCCCGAAGGGAAAACTCCTACCACATTACTAGCATCATAGAAATTCCTCGCACTTCGTAACTTCGTATGCTAACTAGGAAAACCTATAAAACCACACATCTATTAGCTATACTTTCCATTAAATTTGTAAAACTCTAAAGGAAACAACAACTAAACCCCCACTCGGCATAAACCGAAATCCTAACTCAATTTTTAACTAACCTTCAAAAATTCATAACTTCTCCAATACTTGCCCGAATTGGACGATTTGAAATGTTACGGATTCTTCATGACGTCTAGTTTCTAACGGTAAAATCCAATCTCTAATTCAACACACACTGCTTTGATGGACGTAGCCAAACAGAGACCATTCCACAATTCGAGCACTCGGCTATCCAAACGCTCAATCTTCTTCATACAAACCTTTAATCTTCCCATACTTCTAGTTTAAGCACCAGTATACGAATACAAATTGACTGTAACTATGAAATCTCATTCCTCCAACTTAGATTTTACCGTAACGTTCAATAAATTGCTCTAACTCCATTTATACCGCTCGAAACAACTAGAGAACTAACTATCTATTAGAAACTTACCTTAAATTTAAGGAAACAGAAGAGAATCGTCGGCTGCTGGAAGGAGAGATCGCCGAGGGTTTCTATGTGGGGAAAGGAAAAAACTGAATGGGAGGGAGAGGGAATTGCGTTGGGGGAGAAACACCATAAAGTGTTCTGATTTTCATTCTTTTCTTTTTTTTAATAATAATAATAATAACCTAATTACTAAACCGCCATCAACCTACAATCATTTAATAAATCTATTATTCAATTTATTTTTGGATGAAATCTTAAAATTTCTATTACTCCCAAAATAATCTTATACTTAAGGGTAAAAATTCTCCGCTTTCAATTCCAATCAAAACTCCGCCGATTACAAGTTCGTAAGTCCGAAAATTACTTTTAGCGAAAAAAAATATTTCAAGTGTTACATTCCACCCTAGTTACAAAAATTTTGTTTTCAAAATTTGCTACCTAAACAACTCAAGATACCGGCTCATCATGTCATGTTGCCGCTCTCAGGTTGCTTCTTCTACGTTATGGTTGCGCCATAATACTTTCAGCAGTGGAATCTCCTTGTTACGTAAAATCTTTACTGCAAAATCCAGAATCTCCACTGGCTTCTCTTCATACATTAAAGTGAGTTCAACCTCTATATCCTGGTTCTCCATGACATGGGAAGGATCTCGCATACACTTTCTCAGCATGGATGCGCGAAATACATTATGAATCCCATCCATCGAGACTGCTAGTTGCAGCTGGTAAACTATTTTTCCTATTCTCTTCGTAATAAGAAATGATCCAACAAATCTTGGGTTCAACTTGCCTCTTTTTCCGAATCTCACAACTACTTTGAATGGCGAAATCTTCAAGAAGACCATCTCAATATATCAGAGATCTGCACTTCTTGCCATAAAAAGTCTCGTAAGAAGCCATAGCTATCGTAGCCTGAAAACTGTTGTTATAAGAGAACTCCACCAATGGTAAGTATCAGGTCCATGAACCCTAGAATTCCAGTACGCAAGCTCGAAGCATATCCTCCAGCGTCTGAATGGTCTTTTCAGACTGACCATCCGTTTGATAATGAAATGCCGTATTAAAATTGAGCTGCGTACCCATGGCCTTGTGCAGACTCTTCCAGAACTTCGATGTAAACCTCGGGTCTCTGTCTGATACGATTGAAGTCAGAACTCTGTTCAACCGTATGACCTCCTGAACATACAGTTTGGCGAACTGGTCCATAAAGTACGTCATCTTCACAGGCAAGAAATAAGCTGACTTCTTTAATCGATCCACAATCACCCATATGCCATCATAACCTTTTGTTGTCCGATGCAATCCAACAAAAAAAATCCATCAATATTTGCTCCCACTTACACTCGGGAATAGGCAATGGTTGTAGCTTTCCCGCTGGCCTCTGGTGCTCAGCCTTAATCTGCTGACAAATTAAACATGCCTCCACATACTTTGCCACAATCTTCTTCATATTAGGCTACCAATAACGTTGCTTAAGATCTCTGTACATCTTGGTACTCTTAGGATGCACAGAAAATCTCGAGTAATGGGATTCAGCCAATATTTCTCTCTATAGTTCTTCATTATTCGGAACGAACCACCTATTTTAAAACTTAAGAATTCTGTCATCCGAATAACTGAACTCCGACCTGTCGTTGGAAGCCATGCTTGATTTAATTTCTTCGCATTCAGCGTCGTCCTTCTGGGTCTGCTTAATCTTCTACAAAATCGTAAGCTATAAGGACATAGCTGATAACATGGCCGAGACACTCGACACTACCTCCAAGTTGAACTTTTGAAATTTTGCATCCAAGGCTAGTGGCCTAACTGAATCTATTGCCGAAGTGGATGTCGTAACCCTGCTTAATGCATCAGTCGTTAGCCCGAGGAACTCTGTATCTCCATGACATTCTTCGGCTGTGACTACTCTTTAACCGCCTGAATCTTTGCTGCATCAACAGATATGTCATCGCTTGAGATGACATGTCCCAGAAACGGAATCATATCCTGCCAAAACTCACACTTTTAAAACTTCTCATAAAGTTGGTGTCGCTTCAAGGTCTTCAACATCAACCTCAAGTGTTCTTTATGATTTTTTTCACAACGAGAGTACACTCATATATTATTGATAAACACTACAACAAATTTATCGAGATAGTCATGAAATACTCTGTTCATTAGGTTCATAAAGGCGGATGGGGCATTCGTCAACTCAAAGGACATCACCAAGAACTCATAATGCCCATAACGCCTTCGAAAAGCCGTCTTCGGAATATCTTCCGGCCTGACTTTCAACTGATAATACCTCAATCTCATATCAATCTTTGAAAATACCCGTGCACCCTGAATTTGATCAAATAGATCGTCTATTCTCGGCAAAGGGTACTTGTTCTTAATCGTCAGCTTCTTCAACTTCTTGTAGTCGATGCACATTCGTAACGACCCATCCTTCTTCTTGACAAAAAAGTTCAGCGTGCCCCATGTCGAAAAGCTAGGGCATATAAATCATTTTTCTACCAATTCTTCTAATTTTTTCTTTAACTCCTTCAGTGCTGCTGGTGCCAATCGATAAGGATTTTTCGACACCGGCTTAGCTCCCGGATACACATTTATAGCAAATTCTATCTCTCGATCTAGATGTAAAGCAGGTAAATCATCTAAGAACACTTCGGGAAAATCTTGAACAATTAGAGCATCTTGCGGCCTTGAATCCCTGAGAATCTACACATTTATAATACTGGCGAGAAAACTAAAAGACTCACCAGTGAAAACTTGACGAGCACTGACAGGCGCCATGACAGATATCTTCCGAACATTCTTCGCGGCCTGAAAGGTATGGTTCTGTAACGATCCCTTTTCCCAGTAAGATATTGTCCGCTTTGCGGATTGGGTCGTAACCCAATATTCTCCCCTCACGGATTTGTTTGGCGAGGACTTCCTAGTCGTTCACCAAACCTGGTACTGCTCTCGCCAGAGCACTCTTAACTTCGGAGTTCTTATGGGAACCGTTGCTAATTGTGCTCCAAAATGCGTCTTACTATCTTGGGAGGATTTCTTTACATATGTTTCATTTCCATATACCTCCCCTAAACGATGTGGGACTGTGACGACCCCTCTCTCTACTACCCGACCTACACTCGAGGCGTTACGTCACGCCGTCCCTCGAGATTTGTCCTGCAGTCATCCTCATACATACTCATCCGGGTCATCACAATCACCCTTCCTTGGGGCCCAACGTCCTTGTTGGTCACATTTCCGGTTAGGTACAGGCTCTGATACCATTTGTAATGGCCTCTTTTCCCAATAAGATATTATCAGCTTTGAAGATTGAGTTGTAACCCAATATCCTCCCCTCACGGATTTTTTTGACGAGGACTTCCCAGTCGATCACCCAACCTGGTACTGTTCTCGCCAGAGCACTCTTAACTTCAGAGTTCTTATGGGATCTGTTGTTAATTGTGCTCCAAAACGCGTCTTACTATCTTAGGAGGATTTCCTTACATATGTTTCATTTCCATATACCTCTCTCAAGCGATGTGGGACTGTGATGACCCCCCTCTCTACGACCTGGCCTACACTCGAGGCGTTACGTCATGCCGTCCCTCGATGTTTGTCCCACAGTCGTCCTCATATATACTCATCTGGGTCATCACAGGTTCTCACCATCCGGCGGTTGAACACTCACCGTGCCCGCCCTACAGTCAATTGTAGCGTAATTCATTCCCAATATCATGTCATATCCCATTATATTCCTAATAATGAGATCGGCCGCTAAATTCTTACTTCCCACTGACATTGTGGTATCTCGCACCACTTGATTTGAATGCATATGCCCACCAGAAGGTAACATTACCACGTAACCACAGTCTATTGACACAGGCCATATATCTAACTTGACTACGAATGTAGTTGCAATGAACGAGTGCGTTGCACTAGAATCAATCAAAGTATATGCAGCTACGGAGTTTACCAATATAGTACCTGACACTACGGCTGGCTAGTTATCCTCGCCCGACTCGATTATGGCAAATACTCTCGGTGTTGTATGCGTTAGACCCTTCTTTAAAGCTAGACAATCTTTGCTGACGTGGCCTACCTCGTTACAGTTGAAACACCAAACCACTTTGGGCTTCAGGCAATCCCTAACCAAATGTCCAGCCAGTTGTAGCACTTTCCCAAATTTAGTTTAACATTCTTCCAAGTGATATTTCAAACACTTATGGCATTGGGGGTAATGCGCTGGCCCCTGAGGTCTTTTACTGCTTCCCTAGCTACTCGAGTTCTCGCTAAACCTCTTAACACCCCTCTATTGTTGCTATTGAGAGGCACTTCTACTCTGTTGTGGGGCAACTTTCTTGAAGAATCTCCTAGAAACTTCTCGCTGTTTAATATATTTTATCTCAGCTTCCTCCACTTCTAAGGCCTTAGCCACCACTTTTGAATAGGGCACCTCCTGAGTTCCGACTGTCTTTACTCCCTTGTATATTTTTTGCTTTAGCCCCTGCACATACTGAAACACTTTATCCTCATTCTGACTCACCAAGCTGCTGGCAAACCGAGAAAGGACTCGAATTGTCGGTTATACTCAGTTATCGAGCCGATCTGTTTCAACTATAGGAACTTCATTCTTTTAGTTGCTTGCACTGTGCTGTTAAAGTACTTGTCATAGAATATCTACTTAAACGTTTTTCACGTCACATGCTACACCTCAACTGTGGTCTCCACGGACTCTCACCAAAATCGGGCGTACTTCGGTAGATGGAATGTAGCTAGCGAAACCTTGTCCTACTCTTCCACCTTTGCATACTTGAACATACTTTCCATGGTACTTACCCATTCCTCTACAGCTGTTGGATCTGACAACTGTCCTTCATATGTCGGGGGTCGTAACCTTCGAAATCTATCTCCCGACTAATCATGGCCTGAACTAGAGCCTGCACTTCCTTGCACTTTCCGATTCAACAAGATCCCTAATTGGTGAGACTGTCTGTTCACCAATTCGGTAAACTGCCTGATCTTCATTGAATCATCCTCACTCCTAGTATCAGCTGCCTCTCTAGGTACTCTTGGACGTCCTGGTCGTCTAGACATTATGGCTAATTTCCTGGATAAGGTTAATTACTCTCATAAGTATCTAATAACTAAATCTAATTTTAAACACTTACAGTTGTCAAAGCACATCGTGCGGCGGTTGGTGCTGTTAGGTAATCATTTGAACGTTTTGACCATTTGGCTCTGATACCACAATTGTAATGCCCCGAAAACCTACCCATTTCTGGTTTGCTCACTACTACTATTCACTCAACTACGCTCGAAAAATTTGAAAAAAAATTTAACACTTTGTTCTTCGACTTAAAACGACATATTTGAAAGCGTCGCAGCGGAAGACTTTTTTTTTAAATCTAATTAAACAAAACTCATGTTTTTTTTCTGAAACACAAAAAAAATCAAATTTGGTCGACCTCTATGGCACTAGTCGACACTTCATTTGTATTGGCAGGCACAGGTCGACCCTCGCGGTCCACCCCTACTATTTACTTCTCTGACCGGTCGACGCCTTTCATTGGAGGTTGACACTTCAATACTCTTTGTTTCCATCGATCGACCCTCGCGGTGGACACCTCGACCATCTCCTTTATTTCTGGTCGACACCTACAGCCGTAGGTCGACTCCTTGATCCTGTTTGTCTGCGCAGGTCGACCCTCGCGGTCGACATTGCTGCTATTTTTACACTACTGGTCAGCACCTACAACCGTAGGTCGACACTTATTTCGGGTAGAGGTCGACCCTTGCGGTCAACACTTGCAGGGTCTGGTCAACCACTAAGCCTATTGGCCGACATTTCCTTCCCAAAACTCTGTTTAAAAACTTCACAAAATCGATTGGACTCCGACTTAACGCTAATAATAACTAAACGTACACTTTTCCATCAAGTCAAAATCATTATTTACGTAAAGAAAACGACTACTAAAGTTTGAAATCTGTCTATACATTCAATCGACTCAAAACGACTTAAAATCATTTCGATTACACTCCCAAAACTCATACCTATGCCCACCATAGTCAAAACGCCCTTACAGCTGGCTAGATCGGCCACGTGCATACTCCTTCAACTGCCTACTAATCTTGGGCATGATCTGAGTACTCACCGGCTATGTCGTTGTCACCTATATTACAGAACTCAACTATTAGCGTAATGCTAAATAAGTAATGCATAAACTTAAACATTGAAAAACAATTACATCCTGACATATGCAGTTTCTACAGTTTCGTCTCTACTTTCGTTTTCGTCTCTTTCTTACATTTTCTTTATCTTATTACTACTAGGTTCTTCTTTACATGCTAGATCAAGGTGACACACTTCGCGATCCACCTCTGGGGACAAGGCCTACATTAATATAGTAAAGTGACACACCTCGCGGTCCAACTCTGGGGACAAGGCCACCAGATAAAGTGGAGGAATAGTGATACACCTCGCGGTCCACTTCTGGGGACAATACCACTCAACTCCACCTTTCTTATCTTGTTACGTATTTTCTCATTTTATTCGTTTCATCACATCCTACTGTTTCACTTCGTAAAAACATGGAAATTCTTTTTTTGTTTTGTTCTCCTATTTTAAAACAATGATGCACAACCATGAAAGAATAACATAAAATAAACATGCAATGCATCCTACTGAACTGTGATGTAGGCCTGAAGACAAATCTGCTACCACATTACCTACTTGGCATCCTAGAAATTACTCGCACTTCGTAACTTCGTATGCTAACTGAGAAAACCTATAAAACCCATAAGAAAATTCCATTCAAAACTCAAGATTAACAATTTTTTATCGACCAAAACCAAACCTCTAGATTTCCTTACAATTTTGTTTTAAGAAATGAAGGTCTTGGCTGAGGAGAAGAGCTTCAATGGAGGAGAAGATGCTGGTGGAATCTTGGAGAAAAAGAAGGGAAAACCTAGGTTAAATAAAAGATAAGTGGTGTTTTAATTACCA
Organism: Begonia peltatifolia; assembly: GCA_022433055.1. Classification (NCBI taxonomy): domain Eukaryota; kingdom Viridiplantae; phylum Streptophyta; class Magnoliopsida; order Cucurbitales; family Begoniaceae; genus Begonia; species Begonia peltatifolia. The sequence goes on from CM039522.1 coordinate 13,132,343, forward strand.
CCACATAATCGCTTTGACTTTTACTAAATTACCCTCTCCCTTTCTTTCTTTAATTCAATTCCCTTCAGTCTGTTGTTTGCTCCACCTAAAACTCAATCTTAATATAAGGAAAGTTTGACTTTGTCAAACTTTCACATCTCTTGAAGATACAATTAAATTTTATATAATTTTTTTCTTTCATTATAAATTATTTTTTTCCCCTAGTATTTTTTTTTTCTTTAATAATCTAATCTATCCATGAATTTAAAAGAATTTGCAAGGCTTAAACTTAAAATTAGTCGATCAATTACTCAGGTGTTATAATTGTTTTCAGAGAAGGCAAGTTCTGCTATGGAATGTAAAAAATTCAAATTTTTTGTGTCACTTACACTTCAAAAAAGACTACCCACAAATCTAAACTTCGTACACGATAGCAAAATCCATTGTCAGATTAATTAACAGCTGCGTGAGCATTCAGCCACGTCCTATTTGAACGTTATATAAAGACCAAAGCTACTAGAAAATGATTTGCATTCTCTAAGCGAGAGAACCAGAAACAAGAACATACAGTTGGAGATCTAAAGATGGCTTTCCAATTTCCAGCCCTCCTGACGTTTCTCGGCCTACTTGTGGTAGCCATGGCGGTCATGTCGGAAGTTGGCGGCATCGCTATCTATTGTGGCCAAAATGGAAATCTATTGTGGCCAAAATGGAAACGAAGGGACACTGGCAAAAACGTGTTCGACAGGAAATTATGACTATGTAAACATAGTTTTTCTTCCAACATTCGAAAATGGTCAAACTCTAATGATCAACCTTGCTGGCCACTGTGATCCATATAGCAGTGGCTGTACTGGACTAAGCTCCGACGTAAAACTATGTCAGGGGAAGGGAATCAAAGCGTGCTCGCCATTGGAGGAGGAGCAGGAGGGTATTTTCTGACATCTACTGAGGATGCAAGAAACGTCGCGACTTTTCTTTGGAACAACTTCTTGGGAGGAGAATCTTCTCTTTGGCCATTAGGAGATGCAGCTCTAGACGGCATAGATTTCGACATTGAAGGAGGAACAAACCAGCACTGGAATGAGTTAGCTACATTCTTACCAAACTACAGCAATAATGGTAGGAAAGTGTACCTCACTGCAGCGCCTCAATGCCCTTTTCCAGATGCTTGGGTTGGAAACGCCTTACAAACAGGCCTTTTCGACTATCTGGGTTCAGTTTTATGACAATCCACCATGCCCGTACACTGCAGGAGATATCACTAATCTTGCAAATGCCCGAAAACAGTGGACTACAGACGTTCCAGCAGGGAAAGTTTTCTTTGGGTTGCTTGCGGCACCTGAGGCTGCCGGAAGTGGGTATATTCCGCCGTCGGATTTAATTTCTAAGGTTCTTCCGACCATTAAAAGTTCTTCCAAATACGGAGGTGTTATGCTTTGGTCTAACTACTGTGATGATCAGACCGGATATATCTCTGCTATCAAGCAGTATGTTTGACAGTATGAGTTCAGATGTTTCCCTTTCGTCACTCATTTTATTTCATGTATTTTTGTTTCTTGTATTATGTGAGTTTCTGTCATACTGTGGTTGACATATGTTTATAGCGCTTCTTCTCATTAACTAAATGAACAAATGTCACATGGATCTTAAGCTCGACCGTTGGACTTGAAAAAACCCAGTTTAAGTTCGACCATTAGGGACGGTTTGGACCCGCTTGAAGCTATGTAACCATCTCACCCACTCGATTTAACAATTGAATGAAAATATGAAAAAGAAAAACGGAGAATAAAAATCGAGTTTTTTTTATAGAATATGCTAACGAGTAAAAACCTACAAATAAAAGAAAGAAATTTATTTTATCAAATATAGAATATCCATCATTGACATAAATGATGTGATGGGCTTTTTACGGTTCATTTCCTGAGTTATCAATATGGATGTTCAGATTTCATGGTCGTGCACCCACACAACCTTCAATTGGAATTGTTCGTCTCTAAATAAGACTTACACAAGATTCTTTGGTTGTTTGTTGAGAATGTCCTTGTTTTCGAGAGTCCTTTAAATTAACTTCAAATAGTTGCCTCAGGACTCGACTTTCGCAAATTGTTCAAGGTGTCTTTTGCGGTTGTTCACAACTGAGATCCCAGTGTCTGCAATCGTGTATCAAAATTAGAATGCTTTAGATGGGGGTTCCGTCAATTCCACTTGTCTTGCGTTGCGGGTGACGCAACCAAACATTTCTTAGGATTGCGTGTCTGCAAATTATTCCATTTTGCATATAACTCAAAACCTAACGTATACACTTGATCTCAGTAAACCCACGTAATCTTCCAAATTTAATCTTTTTCAAATGGATCTTAAAATCTCAATTTTATCATTTATTGTATAGACTTAATAAATATATTAGTATATCTAAATACTCACTTTTAAGAATATTTCTAATAAGTCATTAAAACATTTAAACAAACATTGAAACAACAATTTACCTGAATGATCGATAGTTACTTTGAAGAATATAACAATTAGTACACTCACAATTATTCTTAATATCAATTAAGCTAATAGATAAAACTAAAAGAACATCCATTTCAAACTATCAATTGAATAGCCATCAACATTGAAGCTGAAAGCGTTTCCAAAAAAATAGAGATATGCATTCCTTAGAAAAAAGACTTCACACTACCCGTTATTATTGCCGCTGACCTAACGACCATAGAAGAAACGAATTCTTGAGAATCCTTCAAGACTACAAGAAAACTTTAGGATGGTTGATTGTAGATGTCAAAAAAATTTGTTCATCTATTTGCATGCACAAAAATTGCATGATGACGATTTTAGAGCGAATATTTGAGCATCAATGCCGACTAATTCCTATCATGAAAGAGGTAATAAATAAGGAAATATCAAATAGTTAAATGCATGAATCATTTAGCCGATATTTGAAAGTAAATGGATTTGTTCGATCCTATGCATTCCAAAGAAATGTGGTATGACAGTAATCAAGAATGAGAAAAATGAACTCATGCCAACAAAGATTGTGACAAGATGATGTGATTGGATGAACTATAGAAAGCTCAACAAGCAAACTTGAAAAGACCATTTCCCAATGTCATTCATCGATCAAATACTGGATAGATTAACTAGACGTGATTCTACTATTTTCTAGATGGATACTCCAGATATAACTAAATTGCCATAAACCCTGAAGATGAAGAAAAGATCTCACACTCATATGTCCTTATAGAACATTTGCTTTCACGCAAATATCATGTAGACTCTTTAATGCTCGGACGACATTTCAGAGATGCATGATGGCAATATTCTCACACGTGGTACAAAAGACAATCAAGATCTTTATAGATGATTTCTCAGTCTTTAGAAACTCATACGAGGATTGCCTCGGGATTTTTAAAAATTGTGTTGCAAAGATGCAAGGACAAATCTATTGTTAAATTTGAAAAATGTAATTTCATGTTCAGGGAAGGAATTGTGCCTTGTCACTAGATTTCACAAAAAGAAATTGAAATTGATAAAGCAAAACTGAAGACTATGGAGAAACTTGTACCTTTAACTTCGGTAAAAGGTGTTAGAAGTTTTATGGGACATATTGTACTCTACAGATACTTTATCAAGGATTTTCTCTAAACTTTCAAAGTCTTACCACAACTTGCTAGAAAGGACAATAAATTTGACTTTGATAAGAAAAATTTGGAAGTTTTTCTTACACTTGAAAAGAACTGGTTACAACCCCTATAATTGTGACACCTGACTAAACCCTTTCATTCAAAGTTATGTGTGATGCAAGAGACTATGCAGTTAGAGTAGTTTTCTAGCAACAAAGATACAAAACATTCTATGCCATCTACTGTGCAAGCAAAACATTAAATGAGGCTCAGTAGAACTACATCACCCACTGAAAAGGAGTTGTTGATAAAGTTTTATGAATTTGATAAGTTCATACCATACATCTTTGGATCAAAAGTGATCGTGTACATGGATCATGCAACAATTAAATTCCTCATTTCAAGAAAAGACGCAACAAAGCTTGCGTTGATAAGATTGGATTCTATAGCTACAAGATTTTGACTTAGAAATTAGTATAGAAAAGGACGAGAGAACAAACTAGCAATCTCCTTTCGTGACTCACAGAGAATAAGACATTCCATTATGAACCATTGTTCGCCGTTCAAGAAAAAGAAACACCTAAACATTGTTGAATTTAGGCTTAGCTAGGAACAACCTATTTGCTACTTTGGTTTTTTATTTATAGTTCTTGCATTCTAGATGACAATCAGACATTCTGAAAGGATTGATGATGCATCTTCTTGGGGTAGTGAAGTCTTGGTGTAAATTACTCGTCGACTAAATCATGGCTCCTGATCTAAACTTTCACCAGAAGGAAGAAATTCCTACATGAGGTAAGATTCTATCTATGGAGCAAGCCATATTTGTTCAAAGATTACTTTGATAAGATCATTCACCATTTCATGCTGAATAAAGAAATTGAAGACGTTTTACGACATTGTCACTCTTTAGAGTACGCTAGTCATTTCAGCTAGATAGAATAGTTGCCAAAGTACTCTAGTGCAGTTTTTACTAGGCGACAAGCTTAAAGGACGCAAATCACTTCGTCGCTTGCTGTGATTGATGTTAAAGAGCGAAAACATTTCAAAAATACAAGAAATCCCCCTAAAGTCAATTTTGGAAATGGAGCTTTTTGACGTGTGGGGTATTGACATCATGGGGTTGTTTATACCGTTAGATGGAAACGTTAGTACCCGAATGAGCGAACACTACATCTCTAAGTGGTTTAAAGTTGTTGCACTACTGGTGCACAATGCTCAAGTGGCTGTCAAATTTCTCAAGAAATCTCAAGCAATCATTAGTGATGAGGATACACACTTCTGAATTTTGAAATATTTCTGATAAAGTATTATGTAAACGATAAGATTGTCACAATCTATTATCCTCGTACCAATGGATAAATCAAAGTTTCAAATTGAGAAACTATGAAAATTTTGGAGAAAATAATGAACTTGACAAGAAAAATTTTGTCTAGAAAATTAGAGGATGCTATATGGGCGTAGCACACTATATTTAAAACTCTAATAAGAATATCTCCCTATACGTTAATTTTTGTCAAAACATGTCATCTAGTGGTCGAAGTAGAGCGTAAGACTTTCAGCAAGAGTCAAACTTTGGCAATTGACAAGAGCTTCAACTTCCCTCACTTTTTGAATTTTAAATGGATTGAGGAAATGGGTGAAAGCTGTTTATACTTGTATTTTAAGCGTAATGAGAGATATTTTTTCCTGAATTTTCAATTCTTTTTTTTTTTAAGGTATAGAAACATGGAAAAACTGAATGTAAATTTTATTCTAAGGACAACTTCAATTTATATGCAACGGTACCAATCTTGGATGGTAAATGGACTGCAAAATTTAGAGCTAAGCTCGGAAATTCTCGGTTAAGGCAGCCAAAGTTGATGATATGGGCGCAATTTCTTTTCAGGTAGATATATTTGGCCACTTAAAACTTTCAATTGGTAACCTTTTGATGGAACTGCGAATACTTGTATTTAGAAATAATTTTCTCGGATTTGGACAAGTGATATATAGCCATGGTCCCAAAATCCCTTCTTCCTTGACTAGGTTAGCTACAATTTAGATTTTATGTGATCCATCCAATTAAGAATTGGAGAAAATAGTAAATTTGAAATCAAATCGATAACTTTACTGATCGGCTTTGTTGAGCAGAAGTAGTGATTGTATGTTCCAACAAAAATGGCAATAGACTTAGCTTCTAAAATATTCAGACACCATTCTGTGATAGACTTATCCCAGACCACTGTATCATTTTCATATATGGATAATGCAAGATTGTTGTCATTTAGATTTTGTTGCAATTTTCATATAGTCGATCTCCTTGCACAAGTAGTCCACCCAAATTCACGTGGGATAGAAATGTGATTGGCTTCTTTTTTCAAAGGAATGTTCTGGTCTTGAAATAGCTTGAAACATATCTGAATATTTATTCGAAATAGCGAATAAATCTGGAGCTAATGTTGTTATGAAAATCTCCATAAGAAACAAAAGGTACCTTCTATGGGTAAAGAAGTCATGATTAGTAAAGATCAATGCTCCAAAAGTGAATATGAAATAAAGGAGTGTAAAAGATTTCGTGCTGTAAGTTGTAGGAGTTTGTATGTATGCTCAATTATGTGCAAGTCCGAATATTACATACATAGTGAGACTCCTAGACATATATTTAATTTGACTACATCTTTGGAGAGTAATTAGGAGGATATTGATATATTTACCGATAACTAATGAGTAAATGCTCACACATAGAAAATCAAATCAATTGAAGATCATGGCGTTCTGATTTTACTAGCAGCCCAACTAGTTTAAAGTCTACATTAAACTATATCAATCTATTAGTTAGGGGAGATAGAAAAATGCTAAATAATAACTTACAGCCTTTTCTGCCATGCCAACAAAATTTATACCATTTTATGAGGAGTTTATGAGACATTATGCCTAAGGAATTTTGTCACGGAACTTTGAATCTTTAAAGGGATTGAATGATCGCTAAGGTTGTTGTCCGAAAACAAGTTAGTTGCAATGTTTTCTAATAACAACAGGAACACTGAAAGTCTAAGCACATCAATATTTATATTATTTGTTGTTAATAAAAAGGTTTTGAGCAATCAAAGATTTACATAACGTAGTAGCTAAAACTTCAAGAGAGGATTCACTCACTATGCGATCACCACCCAAAGTCTTTTACTACCATATTGTTCTTGTGAGTGTGATTTCATTAGTTGATATTGTGGTTTAATCAAAATTTATATTTTAGGTGATGCGTCCATAGATATTTGTAATAATTGTTTTATTGCAATATATATTTTGATTTTTTCTTCTATTGTTCACTTGAAATGTAGTTTGAAATTTGATCTCCATAAGAAACAAAATTAGACTAGTTAGAAATAAACAGTACTTTCCCACGTTATACATCCATATTTGACCTGTTTTATTTTATTATGGATTTAGTTCCGTAACGAAAATTGCTTTGATTATGTATATAAATATAGTTAATGTATGAGATTGGTTGAATATATTTATGATAATAACAATAAATTATGAGTTTGTCGAGGTTACAGTTTTGATATACATTAATTATAATGGTTTTTTGGGTAAAAATTAAATGAATTATTCACGGTAAGATAATAAAATGTGATTGAAATAATAATAAACTATAAGTTATCATTGATGAGCTTGTTATGGCATTAGGTGGGATTGTCATTTATATGAAATGAATTTAGAAAAGAAACTAACAAGAACATAATGTCAAACTAAAGATGGTTATATTAGATACCTTAAGCAATCTATTTGTGTTAGAATCAAACCAATTGCAAGTGTTTATAACAAGATATAAAATTTGAATGGAAGTTGTAGATTGGTTTACCATAAATAAAACTATTATTTGGTTTTAGTTGAATTGTTATCG
>CM039522.1:13149833-13180403 GCA_022433055.1 Begonia peltatifolia
AAAAAAAAAAAAAAAGAGGAGAGTAAATTGGAAACTAAAGGGTATTAAATTGAGTGAATTATGTTAAGTGTTAGTGTGTGTGTGTAGGTGCACTGTAGCGCACCGAGAACACGGGGTTTCTCGGGGCATTACAGTTATGGTATCAGAGCCACGGGGTCGACGTCGTTCAGAGGATTACCTAACACAGCCAGCCGCTGCACGGGAGCACTCCACCAACTGTAAGTTTTTAGATTTGAATTTATTGTAGTACTAATGTGAGCTTTATACTTTTGTTAAAGGTAGAACATGTCAGGAGAGGCGAGAGGTAGGGGTAGAGGGCGGCCACGACGAGAGGCGCCTCCTAGAGCTGTTGGCGACATGGATGATACCGTCCGGCAGCTTACCGGGTTGGTCCACCGTCAGTCTCAGCAGTTGGAGAGGTTTATGAGCAGGGACAATCAGGGTCAGTCTAGCGCCCAGGGCTCGTCCGACAGAGGGGGTGACAGACTGCACAGACTTAGACCTCCGACCTTTGACGGATCATCTCCGGATCCTCTCAGTACTGAGGAGTGGATACGGAGTATGGAGAGGATGAAGAGTTTTGCCAAGGTAGAGGAGCAGGACAGAGTTTCTAGTGCGGCGTTCTATCTTACCAAGGACGCGAGCCATTGGTGGGATACTGTGGTGGCCACGAGAGATGTGGGGGCCATGACCTGGGAGGAGTTCAGGTCGGTGTTTTTCGGCAAGTATTTCAGTCATTCAGTCAGGTCGCAGAAGATGGTGGAGTTTGCACAGTTGAAGCAGACCGGCACTGTGGCTGAGTATGTGCGGCAGTTTGAGGCATTGTCAAGGTTTGTAGGACATTTGGTGAGCCTCGATGAGAATAAGGTACATCAGTTCGTGCAGGGCCTGAAGCCGGATATTTATATGGGCATGCGGATTGCGGGGACCCGGGGCATGCCGTACGAGGAGGTGGTGGCGAAGGCCCTTGACATTGAGGAGGCTCAAGCGAAGCTTCCTAGTTATCGGGAGGTACCCAGAGAGCAGCCTCGCAGATCTTTCAGAGAGTCGCTGCCACAGGCCAGCGGGGAGGTATCCGTGCAGAGAGGCCTGAAGAGGCCTAGTGACAGTTCTAGCAGCCAGGGGAGCACTAAGAGGCCGCAGGGGTCAGGGCAGTTTCCAGTGTGCCCGAAGTGTCAGAAGAGCCACCCGGGCGAGTGCAGGCCGGGCCCAGTGAGGTGTTATAACTGTGGCGAGGTGGGCCACATGTCTAGAGAGTGCCAAAAGCCGCGTCAGAACCGCTGCTTCAACTGCAATGAGGTGGGACACTTTGCCAGTAGATGCCCAGTGGCGAGCAGGTCGTTAGCCAGAGTTACACCGAGAATCTTTGCCCTGTTTGAGCCAGATGATGCTGCCCAGCCATCAGTGATAGCAGGTAACATTTTTGTTTCTGGTGTGGCAGCTTATACGTTGATTGATACGGGCGCTACGCACTCGTTTGTGTCGACGAGCTTTGTGGTTAAGGCCAACTTGGAGTTCAGCCCCGCCGAGAGACACTATTATGTGACTTTGGCATCCGGAGAGCATTTGTATTCAGAACAGGTGGTGCGGGGCAATATTGTGACAGTAGGGAGGAAGCAGTTATATGCCGAGCTAGTCATTCTCCATATGAGTGGTTATGAGGTGATCTTGGGAATGGACTGGCTGTTCAGACATCATGCGGAGATTGACTGCAGGACCAGAGAGGTTCATTTCCGGCCCCCAGGCGGGGAAAGCTACACATTTAAAGCAGGTAAGGGTCTTGCTAGGATTTCTGCTATACTTTCTCTTCAGGCACCACGGGTGTTGGGCATGGGTTGCCAGGGATTTTTGGCAAGTGTTGAGGATGCGCAGTCACCGGGCGATGCTCGGGTACAGGATATTCTTATTGTGCAGGAGTTCCCGGGAGTGTTCCGTGATGAATTGCCTGGGTTGCCCCCTGATAGGGAGATTGAGTTCGAGATAGATGTTTTCCCAGGTGCCGAGCCGGTGTGCAAGAACCCTTACAGATTGGCACCTACTGAACTTAAAGAGCTGAAGGCTCAATTGGAGGAGCTGACAGGTAAAGGATTTATACGCCCTAGTTTTTCACCCTGGGGAGCGCCAGTTCTATTCATCAAGAAGAAGGATGGATCCCTACGTATGTGTATTGACTACCGGGAGCTGAACAAGTTGACAGTGAAAAACAGGTATCCATTGCCTAGGATTGATGATTTGTTCGATCAGCTGCAGGGTGCCCGAGTGTTTTCTAAGATCGACCTAAGGTCCGGTTATCACCAGTTGAAGGTGAAGGAGAAAGATGTACCGAAGACGGCCTTCAGGACGAGGTATGGGCATTTCGAGTTTCTGGTGATGTCTTTCGGGTTGACCAATGCCCCTGCAGCATTCATGGACCTGATGCACAGAGTGTTCAGGGAGTACCTGGACAAGTTCGTGATTGTATTTATCGACGACATTCTGATCTACTCGCAGAGTGAGGAGGAGCACAGGGAGCACCTGAGGATTGTACTGACTATTTTGAGCCAGCATCAGCTATATGCTAAATTCTCAAAGTGCGAGTTTTGGTTGGACAGGATTCATTTCTTGGGGCATGTGATCTCCTATGAGGGTATTTCAGTTGATCCGGGGAAGGTTCAGGCTGTAAAGGAGTGGCCGCGGCCGACCAGTGCTAGCGAGATACGCAGTTTTCTGGGGTTGGCTGGATACTATCGGAGATTTATTGAGGGGTTCTCTAAGATCTCGGCCCCCTTGACCCGGCTGACCAGGAAGAATGCAAAGTATGAATGGACCGACCGGTGTGAGGACAGCTTCCAGACATTGAAGCAGAGGTTGACTATAGCTCCTGTACTGACGCTGCCCGTGGAAGGAGAGAAGTTCTGCATTTATTGCGATGCCTCCAGGATCGGTTTGGGGTGTGTTTTGATGCAGAGTGGGAGAGTCATTGCCTATGCTTCTAGGCAGTTGAAGGCTTACGAGCAGAATTATCCCACTCACGACTTAGAGCTGGCGGCGGTTGTATTTGCACTCAAGATTTGGAGGCATTATCTGTATGGGCAGCAGTGCGAGGTTTACTCGGACCATCAGAGCTTGAGGTATATTTTCACGCAGAAGGAGCTGAATTTGAGACAGAGAAGATGGCTCGAGCTGGTCAAGGACTACGACGTGGAGATCAGGTACCACCCCGGGAAGGCGAATGTGGTGGCAGATGCCTTGAGTAGAGTGACAGCCTCGACTTCTGCCATGGTTACGGTACAGCCTGTTGAGTTAGCGATAGAGATGCAGAGTTTTGGTTTGGAGGTAGTTTCTGATCTGGCAGCCACCCTTTCTGCCTTGTCGTTGAGGCCGACTATTCTGGACAGGATCAGGCAGACTCAGGAGGCTGATTCAGAGTGTAGCGAGCTGAAGGCGAGTATAGAGGCCAGGCCTGATTCTGAGTTCAGCTATTCAGAGGACAGGATTCTGAAATTTCGGGATAGGTGGTACGTCTCGAAGGATGAGGAGCTGAGGAGGGATATATTATCAGAGGCTCATTCATCTTCTTTCTCTGTGCATCCGGGAAGCACTAAGATGTACAGAGATTTGAAGCAGCACTATTGGTGGCCTAACATGAAACAAGCAGTGGCTGAGTATGTTGAGGCCTGCGTAGTCTGCCAGCAGGTGAAGGCGGAGCATCAGCGACCGTCTGGGATGCTCCAACCATTGCCTATACCAGAGTGGAAATGGGAGCGAATCACCATGGATTTTGTGGTGGGGTTACCGAGGACTGCCAAGGGTCATGACGCGATTTGGGTGATTGTGGACAGGTTGACAAAGTCGTCTCACTTTTTGCCTGTGAGGATGACTTATACGATGGATCAGTTTGCCCAGTTGTATGTTCAGGAGATAGTCAGACTCCATGGGATTCCGGTGTCGATTGTTTCTGATCGAGACCCCAGGTTCACGTCTAAGTTTTGGAGGAGTCTGCATAAGGCTATGGGCACCAGATTGGATTTCAGTACGGCCTTTCATCCTCAGACCGATGGGCAGTCGGAGCGGACTATACAGATTCTGGAGGATATGCTCAGGGCTTGTGTGTTGGAGTTTCAGGCGACTTGGAGCAAGTTTTTACCGCTAGTGGGGTTCTCGTATAATAACAGTTTTCAGTCTACTATTGGTATGGCACCATACGAGGCCCTCTATGGAAGGAAGTGCAGGTCGTCATTATACTGGGATGAGGTTGGGGAGGCCCGATTGATAGGCCCTGAGATTTTGCAGCGGACTGTTGACAAGATTTCTGTGATACGAAAGAGAATTGAAGCGGCCCAGAGTCGACAGAAGAGTTATGCTGATCAGAGACGCCGAGAGTTGGAGTTTAATGAGGGCGATGAGGTTTTTCTAAAGGTCTCGCCATTCAAGGGAGTGGTAAGGTTCGGAAAGCGGGGGAAACTCAACCCTCGGTTTGTGGGACCATTCCCGATTGTCAAGCGGATCGGGAGGACTGCATATCAGCTTCAGTTGCCTGCGTCGATGGATGTCATCCATGATGTTTTTCATGTCTCGATGCTGAGGAAGTGTATGCGCGATCCCTCTCAGGTAGTGCCACAACAGGATATAGAGATCCAGCCGACGCTGTCGTATGAAGAGAAGCCAGTGAGGATCTTAGAATCAGCTGTGAACCGAACTCTCGCCTGGTTTGAGCTCGGTTCCTGGTGTGAGGGGGGCTGGGATGGGCGCGCTAGGGGCTCGGCATTTCCGCCCCAAACCCGGCCGAGGAGAGGTGGGAATGTCCCCTGTTCCTCCTCTAATCGTGGTGGCCGAAGATGTAGGCTACCTGTGTTCCTACCTCGGCTTGTTGTGCCATGGTATGGAGGAATTGCAGCAAGGATAAAGGGTGGGGGAGGGGAGAGCTGGTAGTGCCCTGGTTTCGAGAGGAAAACCAGGGAAGTTTTGCTGCCATTCGAGCTTTCTGATCGAGAAACTTCGAAATTGTTATGAGTTATGCATAATGGACTGTAATGCGGCTACTTGGTGAAGGAATTTGCGAAATTGGATCGAATTTAAATTTTTGGCTATTTTTAGGTTAGAAGCAGATTCTGTTTTTGGCCATTTTGGCCTAGTTTTGGTTAATTGTTTTAAATTCTGTTTTGCGGGTTAAAAATAGGTTGTTAGAGGAACGTGTGGCCGCTGGAATCGTTCGATTCCGATATCCGACGCAAAAGTTATGCGCGTCGGAAGTTTATGCGAGATTTTGTTTTAAGTCAAATTAGTGACCGTCTTTCGTGGAAATTCGACGTGTGAGAGTAGCATAGCCATTTTGATGCATATAACTAGTTGGGAGTGAGTTTTGGTTGAAGGGAAGTGAAAATGTGAAATTTTAATAAAATGGCAGATTCGGTTATTGGCGTTTTTCGCCTATCTGCGGCCTACCGATTTAAAATCCGTCTTGGGATGTTAAACTAGGTTCCTAAGGAAACATTTAGCCACTTGAATCGTTTGATTCCGTTAACGGACGCAAAGGTTATGCGCATCCGAACGTTGAGCTGGTATTCGGCCCAACAAAACCAATGGACCGTTTTAGTTGGAATTTAATGAGTGTAGTTAGATAAGGTTATTTTTAGCTAATTGGCAAATGTTGGGAGAAATACTGATGAGAAATTGGTTGTGTTTTAGGTTGAGGCTTTCTGTTGGCGAAGCTGTGTATCGAGCGAGCTTAGGACGCCAGGTAAGTAGTGCATGCATGTGTTTTGCCCAAGTGGGCCTACACTGTAGAACTTTAGTGTTTAGGTGATTGATTGCGGTGTGTGTGCGTATTGTGTGACATGCATCATATTTTTTTTAAAACGGGAACGAAAATGATTTTTAGCATGCTTTGATGTATGAGGTGAGACGTGTGGCGGTGGTACCGCGGATCCCGCTAGTGTGCGGGCCGGTGCTTCACTAGTCGCGGATCCTACTCGATGGGTGGGCCGGCTAGGCCGTCATGCGGCGTGAATGTGTTGACGGTGAGGATATGGGCAGTGGTACCGCGGATCCTACTAGTGTGTGGGCCGGTGCAACACCAGTCGCGGATCCTACTCGAGGGGTGGGCCGGCTGGGCTGTCGCGAAACGTGTGTGTGTGGCAACTGTGGCCCCGTGCTGGGGAGGCTGGGACGGGGGCGACGTGTCAGGGTGTAGAGTGGCGCGAGGTACACCCTTACCCTGATGTGGTTGCCGTGTGGTGATGCGTGGGTGTAGCTTGTGGGCCTCGTTGCTGGGGAGTCCGGGACGGTGGCGACGTGTCAGGGTGTAGGGTGGCGTGAGGTTCCTCCTTACCCTGGTGCGGCTGCACTACGCATCACAAATGTGACAACATGAGTGTGAGTGTAGAGACTGCATGTGATAGGATTGCATTGTCGGCTTTTACTTTCATATCGCATTACTTACTGAGCGTTAGGCTTATGTTGTGTGTTCTGTGGTGTAGGTGCTGACGATACCGCTGGTGAGCCTCGAGTGCCTAGTCCTGAGGCGTAGGATGGTTGGCGGCGTGCGACTGCGGCACCGGATGGCGGACTTTTGTTAGGGCGACCCGACCCGTGGATATGGTAGGTTGTGGCCTGGTCGGTTTGTGGGTTTTCTTTCTTTTGCGGTGATTATGTACGGAGGATGGGATTGATTGTTGTATATGCGTCAGTGTATAGGTGTATATAGAGTGCGTGTGATTTTGGTGACGTACGCGGATATTTTCCATGTTAGAGTATGTTATTTCTCTATACTGGAGACTTTCTTCATTTGTATTTGACGGATTTTCGTCCTCTTCTTACTCTGATTTGGGTTGGGATGATTTCTCTGGATGATGGATAGGTAAATATTGTTGGATTCTGGTGAATTGTGTGCAGAGTTAAATTTTGGGGTAGCCAGTTTTTAGGCGGTACTCTGCCGAAATTTCGGGAGAGGGGTTGAGATTCGAGAGGATACGAAATAGGTCAAGGTGTGTGTATGATGAATGCTAGAGGAGTTTAGATGAGTGTGGATGTGCGGCGTGATTGCAGGTGCGCGGGGCATGCGGCCCTGTTGGGTACCCACGGGTCGTGCGACACCGGGTGAGGGTGTGCGCGCGGACGTGCTGTACAGCGCCAGGGTGCGTGGGGCACGCGGCGCTGTGAGCGTGCGCGAAACACAGTAACGTTGAGTGGTATGTGCGGCACCGTGAGAGTGTGCGTGAGGTGTCGAAGGGGAGACGCGAGTTGTTTTCGAATCGAGTCAAAAAAAAAAAAAAAGAGGAGAGTAAATTGGAAACAAAATGGTATTAAATTGAGTGAATTATGTTAAGTGTTAGTGTGTGTGTGTAGGTGCACTGTAGCGCACCAAGAACGCGGGGTTTCTCGGGGCGTTACAACAAGAGTTGACATTTGCTTGGCCGACACTTCCGCTACACTCCAAACTCTCGGGTTTCAATTTTTTTACCCTAGCAGTTGACACGTCTCTCGAAATGTCCTCAGTTAAAGCTCTCTATTCCCAACGTAGTGCTTGAAGTGTCGATCGACCATCCATAGTGGTTGACACTTAAGCGATTTCTATCCACAGGAAGTTGTGGAAATCGCTCATTCTCACCGATATTTGCCTCCGAATGGGGACAACACCTGCAGACAATCTTAATATACTAATATATCCAAAAAGATTGGATGGAATCGAGCTTCATTGCTCAAATCTATCTCCAACCTAATACCCTAAAGTTCAACACAAAAATGAAGGTCGAAAATTTACCCCCGTTCAAAATTATTTCACAAAAGATGGTGCACAAAGTCTTACGAACAATTCCTTAGCCACCAAATGCGACGAAATGCACAAAGCGGGATTAATCCTTTCTCCTTCTCTTTGGCAGCTCCAAGAAAAATGGGAATAGGGTTTTCAAAACCCTATTTATCAAATTTTATAGAATTACACTATAACCCTACAACAAAAGAAATATATAAATTTGACCCAAACTCAATATTAGATAAAAATACCATTTTTTATGCAGATAGAATAAGGGGAAGTGACGGAGAAAGAAGAAAAACATGAAGAGAGCAAGAAAGAATCAGAACTTTGAGCCTAAACAAAAGTTATTCTCTCTCTCGAATCACCAAGTGCTTAAAAAGAAGTCAGGAATGTCAGAAAATAAAGGAGACCATTAGGGTAAGAAGTTTTAACCAAAGTATTTTCTAAACTAGGTTGAACAATGAATGGTTTCGGTGGAGATTTAAGTGTAAAAGTTATTGATTATTGTTTCTGGTTAGTTTTGGGTTAAAAAGACCGAAAGAGTGATGAAATTTGAGATGATTTTGGTCAACACTCCCTTTGGGCACTCTAGCACTAGGTTTTTTGTTAAAAATTATAAAGGATGCAAATTCTCAGGGCTACAACACTCGATGTACAAGAGAAAAAAAAATTGTGTTAGGATGCCATAGCGTTCAAAAAATGAGGTAAAAACAATAATTAAAGGCTACAAAGCTTTGATAAAGCAATTTAACATTAAAAAACACATGTCTACAACATTGCGTGAAATATTTGATTTTGGACGTTTTTTTATCATCTTTTTTATGAAATTTTGGACCTAATTTGAGGATGCCTAGATAGACATATGACAATAATTTATGCATTAGTTTGCTTCTAAAATAACAAAGATTTACATGATTCACGTTACATATATTACTCGTATGTATTATTCAATCAATATATGTATAGAATGAATGTTCAAATCATACATTACAATATTATATTATATGTACAAACGGTATTGCAACATGTAAATATTAGTCACTTATATCAATATATTTTAGTGACTATACATATGTATTGTGTACTGTACGTAAAAGGATAGTAACTTAAAAGGGTGAGACTATGAATCACACATTGAAGAGGTTATGTGTGTGTTAGTTTTAAACTTGTTGCAAATATTGCTAGTAAGATAGTGTGTGTTGTTTTTACATATGCGAGTTTATGATCATGCATATAACATACGTAAAATATGTTAATAAGATACTTGATCACCATTTAAATTATTAAGATTATTCATATTTTGATTCATTTATCATAAATTGATACGTATGCATGCATTGATTCATAAATTATACATTGAGTTGAGTGACAAATACATTACATTTACATGATATTGACATATAATTGTACGTAGAATTAGAGAATTAGTACATGTTGTTAGTGGTATAGAGATTAACTATGCATTCATGGCACGTGTGAATTGACTACATATGAGTTGGTAATCATGTCATTTAGACAATAATTTTTAACATCACGTGTCTCAATATTCTACATTTCTTACACATAGGTAAAGTGTGATACACATAATTTTTTATAATTAATCTCAAAAGTAGATTTAAATTGTGATGAATAATCCCGTTATTGCTTAATTTAAATGTAACAACTGTAGTGTGCTCCAATATTTCAAGTACAGGTGGCAATAGAGAAGATAAAGGTTAGTCAAGGATAGTATATAGTTACCTGTCACAACATAAAAAGCGTAGAATATTTGGTCACTTTCTATCAATTTGTAAATTAAATTTGGTTTAAAGCAGAGATTTTATAGAACAGTTGTGACTCGACTTTCTAGTTACACCAAGTCAGACTCATGTGCAATGATACAATTTTATTGTTTCTCAATATATTAATAATTAAGTTACAAAATTTAATTGCAATTGACATATTGTAATTTGATTTTGATCAAAATAAATTTTTTTTTTTTTACCTATTATTTTTTACAAAAGAGATTTTTAACGTAAATCTCAATTTTCTTGTTTTCCTATTTTTGCGTATGTTTTTTCGATTTAAAGTGCAATTTTCAAACGATGAATATTTTATTAAAAAATAATTTATAATAATCTATAATATTAAAAAATAGCTTATAATAATCTATAATCTATAATATTCTTCAAATTCATGTGGGTTTACACAAAAAATTTAAAACAAAATAATAAAAAAGAATAATAAATGCAAAAGCGGTGACTGTAAGATGAAGTAGCTGTGTGTTCGATGTCGGGAGCTATAGAGAACTGAAGTGGCAGAAAACCAAAGTTCGAAGCATAAGAAAAAGGGGAGAGAGAGAGGTAGAGATAGAGATGGAAAGCTCGGGGAGTAATGGCAGAGAAAGAGATGATAAATGCAGTTCTTGGGGAAGCCCTTGTTGTTTCCTTTATAGCTCCGTTCAAGCTTGCTTCCATTGCTCGGACGGGCACATAAGAACTGATGAAGAAGAAAGACGAACAGATACACAAGTCTCTCTCTCTCTCTCTCTCTCTCTCTCTCTCTCTCTCTCTCTCAAAACTGAGAAAAGTGATGATTCTTTTCTGTGCGCAGGAGTATGAAATCGAAGGAAAATGGAGATCGGGAAGGTCTAAAAGACCGCCAAGTCCACCATTAAGTTCTGGAAAAGGTGGTCAAAGAAACTGATGTTTTCCCATCTCTGTGTACTCTATTTGGAGGTTTTTAACGAAAGCTTTGAGTTTTTCAAAAAAAAAAAAAAAATTTGATGCAGACATGAAATTGCGTTATTTAAGCCATCTTCATGATTTAAGCCATTCTCAATGGGTTAGGACGTTTAGTAAACCTATTTTTTAATAAGTTCTTAAATCTTAACCTGTTCTTTGCGGAGAAGAGGAGAACATCCACTCTGAAAGGCCATGTTCTATCAAAAAATTGACATCATTCATACACTTGTCTTAGGAAATTAAACTATTTGATTTCAAAAAATTGAATACCAAAATTAGATTACCTAAAGAAAAGTTTTATTTTTAATAAATTTTTACGGTAATATTCAAAATCACCCTCAAAGCATAAGACGTTTAACAAAAAGAACCAAAAAGTAATTTTGTAAACAATTTCACCCTCAACGTATGAAATACCTAACAAATCAACTCCTGATGACCATCCGTTCTGAAATATCATTCCTCAATTTCCAAAAACGAGAGGCCGTTCTTAAGGAATGGTGGGTCGATCTCACTTGAATCATTCAAGTGAGATTGAGAGGTAGTGACAACCCTTTTTCAAAAGAAAACATACCAAACGATACAATATTTATTTGAAAATTTTATTACATGTTTAACATATTATGAAAAGATAAGTTGAAATGTTTCGTGATTTTTAAACACTTGTACGATTCATTATAATTTTTGACGTCTATGTTTATATACTATTGTTTAAACTTAAAATGTCAAAAATCACGAAACTTTTGCATATTATCTTCCCATGATATATTAAACATGAAATTTCAAGCGAATTCAATATCGTTAGCCTGCTTTGATAGTGATTTTTAATATTACGCTAAATTATGATAAATTGTACAATTATTAAAAAATAATGAAATTTTTTAAATTATATTTCTATTATATGTTGAATAAATTGTAAAAATTGTAATTAAATATGATATTGTTTGTTTTTTTTTTATCGATAACGAGTGGTCACACCCCCCGATCTCAGTTGAATGATTCAAATGAGATCGCCCTCTGTTCTTGAACATCGCAAGGTTGATCTTGGAGAATGGAGAACCGTCGCGGGTTAATTTGTTAAATTTTTCATATTTAGAGGGTGAGTTTGTTTGCAAAATGACTTTAAAATTTTTTTTATTAAATATCTCATACTTTGATGGTTATTTTGAATATTATCTTAAATCTTATTAACTGCCCAAAAAGTGCCATCGATGGAATATGGAGTGATCAGGCCTTTGAAAAGGGCTAAATAGCCTAACCCTCGAATACTGTTCAATTGAAATTTACAGCCCATGACTTAGAAATAAAAAATGACAAATAGAGCCAACAATTAGATCCAATAATAATATCGCAAATATCGTAATAGTAAATGTCCAATGGAAATTTTGTGCAAATATACTAACTGAAAATAGAAATAATATTTCATTAACAAAATTCTTAATTACAAGCAGCAGAAAACTAGAGATGTTTAACGAGCGGGTTGGCTCGTCAGCCTGCCCGTTTAGCCTGCTAGAGTAATAGACCGAGTTTGACTCGACTTGTTACTGTATTGGGCTAAGTCTGACCCGGTCCCATGAGACAGGTCGAGCCGATCCTAGAAATCGGGCTCGCGAGCTCGCCAATGACCGAACTAAACGAGCCAGCCAACAGGCTAGGACGTTGGCTCGGCAGGTCAGGCTCGCCAGCCAGCCCGTCCACCCAGCCCCAGCTTCCCTTATGTGATTTTCGATCGGTTGAACCGAATTTTTAAGCGAAAATGGCAAAAAAACACTCAACAAAAAATCAAAAAAAAAAAAAATCTACTAACCTTCAAAATTTATTAACAAGAAAGGTAAAGTATGTCGAGAATAACACAATAAAACTAATTTTGTCGAAAAAAAAGGTTTGACGATCGAAAATATCTCTGTCCTCTCTCGTCGTCATCCCAGCTCTCTCTCTCATCACCCCTCTTTTCGAGGCACTGCCTAGAAAAACAGAGAAAAAAAAATTTACCCTTCTTTACGTGTTGTTTTCTTTTTAATTTAATATATTATATTATATAGTATTAAATTTTTTTAATTAATTTTATCATTTTGTTATTTAATATATTATATAAAATTTTTTTAATTAATTCTATCTTTTCATATTTTTCAAATGTGTAATATTTTGAATTAGTAAATTTTTTTAAATTTGAATTTTTTTTTATATGTTAAAATATTTTTAATGATATTTTTAATTACATAATATCAAATAATTTTTTTATTAATACATTTAATTTAATATACATTAGTATAACTAATTTTTAAATTAAATTAGTAAATATCATTTATATATAATTTTTAATACTTATTATAATTTTAAATAATTTTTTTAAAAAATTAATATTATATTAATATAAATTGAAAATATTTATCTACGCTCGCCTCGTTTAACTCGTAGCTCGCGAGCCGGCTCGTATTGAAATTTTTTAAATCTGGCTCGATAGGCTCGGCTCGTTAGGTTCAGTGAACTGGACTACGTCGGGCTCAACTCGGCTCCGCCGAATCGTTTGTTACCTCTATAGAAAACTAAAATGTCACATCCCGACAGCAACATACTCGAAAACTCCTTGCTAGGACATCTAGAACTCAACATGGACTCACTTAAATTAACACCACTTTCATTTTTAAATTATATTCAAAAGAGCATTTATACATATAAAATTTTTTTGATCCAATTTGAAAATGACTCTCGCCCTGAAAATGGATCGCGTAAATTCTCGATATAAAATACGCAGCGGAAAAGAATAA
The DNA here is from genome assembly GCA_022433055.1 of Begonia peltatifolia. NCBI lineage: Eukaryota > Viridiplantae > Streptophyta > Magnoliopsida > Cucurbitales > Begoniaceae > Begonia > Begonia peltatifolia. The sequence continues at coordinate 13,163,057 of CM039522.1, forward strand.
TTTAAAAAGATTTTAAAATGACAAGACTAAAAATTGGGGAAGTAGCCCGATATGCTCCCCGCGCGCCACTCGGGCCTGGCGCCGCACGCCAGAGGCCTGGAGCCGCTCGCTCGAGGCTCTGCGCTGTGCGCCCCCAACACGACGATGTGCGCTGTGCGCGCACCAGACACGGCGTCACGTGCACCCTGCTTGACCCCGTGCGGCCACATCCTCTCCTCAGCGCTGCGCGCACACCCTCCCGGCGCTGCGCATCATGCCCACAGCTTAAGCATTGTTCGTCCCGCGCGCCCTACCTCTGCGCCGCACTTTCGCAAGTGCGCACCCACTCTCGGTGCCGCGCGACCCGCGCGCTTGTAGTGCCGGGTGCCCCCACATGCACTGTAGCCGTGCCACGCTCTCGCATGTGGCCTCAACCTGGGCAGCGCGCTCCGCGCGCCCAATCGACCCATCGGCAAGCCCTGTGCACTCAGTTCGACTTTTCGATACCCTACCTTTCTCCCGAAAATTTAGCAGAGTAGCACCTATATCTACTGACCCCAACCTACAAACAATACACCAGACAAATTCCTAAAATACATCACCCAAATTCATCCAAAAATCAATGAACGAAAACAGAGTGAACAGAAATAAATCTGACAACTATCGATGAAAAAAATTCACAATATAAAGCAACACAATGCTCATACATATAATATATACAGGCGTCCTCAAAACCACCTAAACAAGAAAAGTTCACATTTATACACTATATATCATGTAAACCGAAGCGTCCCAAAATATCACAAGGGAAACCCCGAACATTTCACCAAAACTCATTACCTCCACGGGTTGGGTCACCCTTACAATCCGATGTCCGGTGTTTCTGTCGCACGCCGTCAATTGCCCTACTACTCAGTACTGAGTTCTCGAATCTCACCAGCAGAAACCTCAGCACCTACACTATAGAACACACAACATAAACCAAATGCTTAGCAAGTAGTGCGATATGAAAGTAAAAACCGACAATGCAATCCTATCACATGCAGTCTCTACACTCACACTCATGTTGTCACAATCTGTGACGTGTAGTGTAGTCGTGCCAGGGTTAGGGTGAATCTCGTGCCATGCTACATCTTAATACATCGCCACCATCCCGGACTCCCTAGCAATGGGGACCACAAACCACACATATGCGCCACCTCACAGCAACCACACCATGGTGATGGTGAACATCGCGCAACACTACATCTTGATGCGTCGTCACTGTCCCGAACTTCCCAGCAATGGGGCCACAGTTGCCACACACACACATTTCTCGACAGACTAGCTAGCCCACTCCCTGAGCAAAATCTGCGACTGGTGATGCACCAACCCACTCTCCGAGCAGAATCCGCGGTGCCATTGTCCATCAGACTCACTGTCAACACATACACGCCGCGTAACGGCCTAGCGAGCCCACTCCCTGAGCGGAATCCGCGACTGGTTACCCACCGGCCAATTCCCCGAGCAGGATTTGCAGTACCACCGCCATGCGTTTCACCACCACATACTCAAAACATGCTCAAAACCATTTTCATTTCATTTTCAAAACATGATGCATGTCAAACAATACGCATGCACATCCCAATCAAACAACGCACTCCTAATGTTCTTCGGTGTAGGCCCACCTGGGCAAAACACATGTATGCACTACTTACCTGGCGTACTAAGCTTTCCCGGTGCACGACTTCACCAAAAATCTAGTTCAACCTAAACATAAACAACTAGTCATCAAAATTCGCATCAAAATTCACTAAACATGCTAAAACCACATCTCCCAACTAAAGCCATAAAATCCCAACTAAAACTGGTCACTAAATCGGTTTGGCCGAAAACCGACCTAAACTTCGAACGCGAATAACTTTGCGTCGGTTATCCGAATCAAACGATTTTAGCGGGCAAACGTTGCTCTAACAATCTAATTTAACTCACTAAAATAGAATTCGAAACAATTAACCGTAACTATGTTAAAAGTCCCAAAAACAGAGCCGGGTTTTTGTACTAAAACACCCGAAACTTCAACTTCGACCCAATTCCACCAATTTCTTCACTAAACAGCCATATTCCAACCTATTATGCATAATCTAACAACAATTTAAAGCTTCCCACTCAAAAAATCTGAATGGCAGCACAAAAACCTCATGGTTTTCTTTCCCAAAATCAAAACACCACAGTCCACCGATGATCACTCCTTCCCCCATTGCTAATTCCTCCACATTTCAGTACAACTACCCGAGGTTGGAACAAAGACAACTCCACACCTTCGGCTACCAAAACAGAAAAGGAGTAAGGGGATATCATCACCCGTTCTCGGTCGGGTATGGCGCGAAAATGTTGAGTCACTAGCTGGCTCAAGCACACGCCTATTAGCTTCCAAAACGCTCCAAAAATTGAGCTCAAACTATTGGGAATTAGGAAACAACCGAACTCCTATGCTCGATCGACAGAACCAAAACAGGGGGAAGCTTACCTTCGGTTTTTCAGCACAGAAATGTCAAACTAGCTCCTCCCTTTAGCTCGTCGGAGTACTGTGCACACCAGCATCTCTCCCTTGGCAGTCGATCGTCGGCAAGTCTCTCTCCCGTTTCTCTCGCTCTCTCTCGGCCTCAGTCAAAAAACAGGGTGGTATGGCTTCCACCCAAAGCCATTCCACCAATTTAAAAATATTTTTAATTTACCAAAACACTCTCACGTGTTTTATCCATCTGTAACTTCGTTAAATTCACGTTCTACTTATTTTAAAATTCACAAATTGTTCTACAAATAAAATTTCAAGTTTCATAAAATAAACTTTCCACCAAAAATCTCCTAAAAATTCTAACGAAAAAAATAATTTAAAGTTTGAAAATTTCTGGGTTATTACATAAAATAAAATCGTCACGCTCAGTATTAAGTCTGCTGCTACAAACCTCCATGACCATGACCTGAAAGTGAGTATCAATTGGAGTGAGTTGACTAAAATTAATGAGATCAGTATATCCATAGTTTTATAAATTATGAGGGATGCATCGTGAAAATTTGTCTCAAAACTTTAGTAAAACATGATTTCTTTTAAATTATGATTTGTTAACAAAACAATCATTTTCAAATGCCCTACTTACTAACGTGGGCCCACTATAGAAACTTGATGCCCACTGCGGCAGCCTACAAATTTGCACAAGCCCCCGCAAATGGAGAAGTTGAAAACTCTCTCTGTCGCTAGAGCCTTCGACTTTAGTGCTGGTGCCTACTGTAGAAGACTGTCAAGTATAATCGGGCATTCACATGAACAAATTTTTAACAAAAAACTAGACAACAAAAGTTATTTTTGTTAATAGAGCATAGTTTGAGGGCAATTTCATTAATAAACATATTTAACGGAGACTTTGTTAATAACTCCATAGTTAAATTTTTTTTTTCACTATGCCCCTCAATTATGTATGATGTGACTATGCATGTGTTTATTTTATAACTTACCACTTGAATTAAAAATAATAATATGATAAATAGATGAACTAAAAAATTCCTTGAATAAATTAGATAATCCACTCTTTTAATCCTACAGCTTACTTGAAGTAATTTGCCATGAAAATTATAAGAGAATTTCTTCTTTCTTGAACTAGTCTAACGTCCCTCAACAGAATCTATAACTTGGAGAAAAGAAGAAAATAACAAATAAATATTTAATAAAACTACATATTAATTAATCGTGGTGAGAAGTTATTTGACTTGTTCAGTTTTGAAGAATCAGGTAGTAAGAGGGGATGAAAATGGTGGTTGTAAAATGAAAACCACATCCCACTTTTGTAGGAGAGAGAAAAGGAAATACTCAAAAACAATAAGAAGAAGAACAATATGGAGTGGGGAGGAGGAAATAAAGGGAGGTGGGTGGTTTCATAGAAGGAGTCGCTCTAGTTCAAGAAAGAAGAAATTGTATCATAATCATTCAGCCAAATTACTTCAGGTAAGCTGTAAGATTTCAAGACTAGATTATCTGATTCATTCGGGTAAGGTTTCTAGGACTTCAAATTTTTCTATGTAAGAATAGTTTAATTTTACATATTAGTTATGCGACAAGCCAAAATCCATTTGAAGTGATTAGGTTATGATATAATTGAACCAAAAATCGCAATATTGTGTGAAATTTCTTGTAGCTTGATTTCTATTTAATAGTATGCTTGTATTTTATCAAGTTGGAGGTTATGATAGTCATACTTTGAACTAGTTTTTGGTCTTTGGAATGACATAGATTATTAAAATGGTATCATGTTATCCAATCAGTTATATTATGTGTAATTGAGTTATTTGAAACTGTGTAATCATTGATACTATGAGAACTGTTCAGACAAACTATTGTTTTCATTTGTAGATGTTTTTTTTCACCTAGTGATAGTAATAATCTTCAAAGTATTACTTAAACTATCTCGTTCAAATAAAATACGTAGAGGAAAGATAAATGTTTTAGAGAAGTTTATTTTTTGGAGGTATCATTGTCATCACATGAAGGTGAGTCTAGACAAAAACGTCGAGTCAAGTGATCAGATCCCCTAGCCTAATACAACGTTTACAACAGAATAATTAAATATAAATTGAGTTATATCCCACACGAGATGAACTGAAGTACACTTAGCTATCATAAAATTATAAGATATTGTAAAAAATACAATCCAAGTAGTACTGTGTAATAGAATAAAATATGTAGCATCTAAATATAGATTTACAAATCAATCTGAGAGAAAAAAAATAAATAGAGTGGATCTGACCAAAAAGAGAAATAAACCACTAAAGATAAAATAAAAGATAACAGAAAAAGTCTCCTTACACGAACACCTACCTTCTGTTTATACAAATCTTACTTGGAAAAAAGAGAAGTTTTTTAAAGTAAACGACTAACTTAATAGAGGTAAAGTTTTTACATTCAACAATGAATTTAAAAAATTGTGTGAGCATGCTAAAGTATAAAACATTTTTATAAAACTGTTTTGATAAACGGACAGTAAGGTAAATATTCAAAACCTTCCACTGCAGTGGACATAAGAAGTATAGCCCATACTATATATCACGAAAAATCTCAATAAAAATATAATCACTCACGAACTCTTGGCACACTATGGCATATGCATATACATTTAAACAATGATAATTGGCGATTGTTAAAGCCACGAAAATAAAAACCCTCATCAAGTTTAGGATTTTGTACTTAGCTACACGACACAATCAGATGTTTAACTACTCTAGTTAACACAAACAAACACATCCTCAAATGTATGTGCGTGAAAAAATGATCAAAATCTCATGGTTCAAAATTTGCTTTACACGACCAAGATGATCAATAATGTAATGTGCATGTTCAGAATAGACATGTCTAGTTAAAAACAACAAATATTGTAACAAAATTGACGAGCTATAAAATGGACATTTCATTTCATATGAGAGCATGTTTCAAAATAAAGTTTATGAAAACAATGGTGTTAGACATAAAAATAAACTCCTATCTCAATGAAAACTACAATCTTACTAACCAATCGAAACGCGTTATCAGAAATATATATAGTAATCCATAAAATTGTCAGAGCCTAAAACAAATCTGACATTAAAATCTAAATCAAAACACTAGGAATACTAAATGTATTCTAACTAATAACTAGGAACCAAAACCAGAAATAAATGACAATTGACTCGCACATAATGAGTTCATACGTGTATCAATGATTAAATATAAAAGCTTCAATTATATATTATTCACTTCCAAAACTTCTCAGGGATTTAGAAGTCATCCAATTCTAAACTCTTAGTGACCCAATTTGAAAATTTTAAATTAAATAATAGAAATAAAGTTTTAAACCTCACCTCCAAGCATGTGTTAAAAGACCGGAGTATAATTTCATCGAACAAAGGCCACTAGCACATTCAGATAGTCAAAATGTGTCACAAAGAAGTGGCGGTTAAACTTTCTGGCATTGTTAGTTTCTTTAAAATGACAATCAAAATTTCTCCCAAAAAGTCAATTGCCAACTATCAAAGTTATTAATAAATTTCAACAATGACTCACCCCCACATCAGTAGGTCAACAACATATAATGCGACATAACTGCAAAGTCAGGACTTTTGACTTCGACGACCAATGATTGGTGACGATGACATTTTTTATGATGGCAAACAATGGCAGATCAGAGCGAAATTGGTCGGACTTTAAGGTTTTGAGATTGAATCCAATGGTGGCGTCGGTTGTCCAAGATGACGTCTAGAACCGTTGAGATATGAGTTTTAAGTGGCTGATTGCGATATTCCAACAAGGTTCTGAATAGTCATCTAGCCAGGTGTTTCGAGTGATCTTTGAGCCTAAATGATTTCTCTTGTTGAGGCCTTTCCAACGGTAGGTTGAGCATCAAGATTGGAGTTCAAAATTTTCGTCAATGAGCATTTAAAGTTTTGGCAAAAATATTTTTGGCAACACTTTTAGAGGTTCTATGGTCCCAAATGGCTCGGCCAAAATTGATTAATAATATATGGAATCAGAGCTTCTAACATGATCTATTCATTTATGGTAGGAAGTGTTTAACTTTCATGTGAAATATGGAAATGAGAGAGAAGATGATTGTCATGGAAAGAGAGAGTGATATTCATAGAGAGAGAAAATGACTATAGTAGATGTCCATGCTATTGTCCTCACTCTTCACTGTAAGTATACGTAATATATTGTATTGTGTAAATTTTGTGGAAGTGAAAATTAAGGCTAATTGTTTTTTACTTTGCATTTAGTTGATAAATTAAGTTTAATTTTTGTTGATTAATCAGAAATGATGATGATTGTTTGGGTTAGAACAAAAAAACAAAGATGGTTTGTTAATTTTGTTTGTTATTCACTTATTCTGTTATGGGCAATAGAAATTGAAATGGAGTTGTGATGTTGTCTATAATTTGTTGATAGTTGCAGCTGTTTGATTTAAAAAATTTATGTTTAAAAAAAATAAGATGGGAGGAACAACGACCAAACTTGGATCGGACCAAAAATTCAGTTTGGTCCCAATTTTGGTCTCGGTACTTCCTAGAACCGGTTCCAATACTTAGGAAAAAATTCCCAAAGGCACGGTTCGGTTCGGTTTCAGTTTGGGCTCGACACCAGACTGAACCGGCCCGTGCCCACCCCTACTGCTGGGTGGCCGATTTGAATGACGATTTGTAAGATTTGAAATTATCATTATCGTGGTTTAAATGTTTTTAACGTGATCAGCATTAGTTGCTGAGGTAGCCCATTAAGAGTCTATGTGGAACAGAAATTGTAACATCTCGTGGCAACACCCCGAAAACCCCTCTGGTTTCCAGTTCGCTCTGATACCCTACTGAACAATCTGTCTCTCCCTCTCCCCCAATTTGCATAAAAATTTAATTGTCGCTTGAAAACATTTTTATAAAAACTTACGTAGCAGAAAACAACATCTGCGCTGAGGACTCGTCATAAAAAAAACATATTTATTTTTGTTGCATTAGTTTTAAAACAAATAAATAGAAAACCGGTCGACCCCTGTAAATACTGGTCGACACCTTACCCGTTCTGCACCTAAGGGTCGACACCTATAGACATAGGTTGGAACCTCAGTCGCCTTTGTTTGCAGAGGTCGACACTTGCTTGTAGCAGTCGACACTGTAATCTTCTCTGTCCGTCCCGGTCGAACTTCGAGGTCGACACCTCTACATTCATCTCACTGAGTGGTCGAAACCTTAATCACCACTGCCCGCATCGGTCGAATCTCGTGATCGACACTCTCACCATTTTTACACTAACCGGTCGACACCTAAAGACACAGGTCGACATCTCGTTTGGTTCTGTCCCCGTAGATCGACCCTCGCGGTCGATGTTTGCCTAATTCGGCCGACAGCTATACATACCGGTCGATACCTTGCACCAGCAGCCTAAGGAAAAATCTCAACTAAAAAAAAAACGAACGAATAAAAGCCTCGATCAATTAAACCACGAAATAAAACCTGGATTTTCAAATCATAATCTCCCATGTAGTTTCAAAATACGACTATATATCATATCGACTATTAACGTTCAAAATCCACCTATACATCAAAATCTATACACGAATCCTATACATTTGACACAGACTCCACAACAAATCTTCAAAACTCACCATACCTCAAAACACTTTCCAAGGGTCAGGCTGCCATAACAAACTGCACTCGCCGGTACATGGTAGCACGCCGCCAACTGCCTATTCGCCCTAGCTAGGCTCTCGAAACTCACCAGTAGGAATCTCTACATCTACACCACAGAACACAAAACATAATCATAACACTTAGTAAGTAGTGCAATATGAATTGTAAAAACTGACAATGCAATCCTATCACATGCAGTCTCTACATCCTCACTCATGTTGTTACCACATGTATCGCGTTGTACAGCTGCACCAGGGTGAGGTTGGACTCTCTCGCCACACCGCCCTTGGCACGTCGCCACCGTCCCGGTTTCTCCAGCAACGAGTCCCACAAGCTGCACACAGACGCATCACTCCACGCAGCAACCATCCCGGGGTGAGGCTGGACACACTCACCACACTACCCCCTGACATGTCGCCACCATCCCGGTTCCTCCAGCAACAGGACCAGAGTTGCTCACCACCATACACATACCGCAACAGCTGTCCTATGGTGAGGTTAGATGCACTTGCCACACTACCCCCTAGCACGTCGCCACTGTCCTAGTTCCTCCAGCAACGGGGCCAAAGTTGCTGTCACACACATCGTTGTCACCACCACGCCTCACACTTCACGTTCGCACATAAAACCATACTCAAATTTATTTTCGTTACACTTTTCAAGACATGATGTATGACTGAAACAAAACATGCAAAACATACAATTCATCCCTACCGTTCCATGGTGTAGACCCAAAAGGGCAATGCACATGGAAACACTACTTACCTGGCGTCCTTAGCTTCTGTGGTGATCGGCATCTATCAAATTCTTGGGTTCATCCAATCACATAACCAATTCACATTAAATTTCATCTCACAACTCATTCTACGTACTAAAATTACGACTACTAACTCAATCCATCAAAACCCAACTAAAACGGTTCACTAACCCAAATTCTTACACAATTTATGACCAAATTCAGAAATGCATAATTCATCCACTACTCATCTGATTTTGACTATTCAAAATGCTACAGATTCCATAAGACATCTAGTTCCTAACGGTTTCATCCATTTTTTAATCCAACATCCACAACTTGGCCGAATGCGGCCGAATTAAAACCGTTCTATAACCCAAGTTTTTCAGTTATCCAAATACCATATCCTTTCTATAAAAACCTATATCATAATCTTATTTCTAGATTAAACACTAATACATGAAAAAAAATCTAGTTTAAATCTCAAAATTTGTATCTTCCTGCTAGAGTTTTACCAAACTATCCAATAATCTCTATAACTTCATTTTTACCGTTCAAAACACTAAAGAACTAACTATTTACTTAAAAACTAACTAAAACTTATCTTAGATTTGAAGAAATAGAGACGAATCGTCGCTGGAAGGGAGAATTGCTGAAGGAGGGAGAGCTCTATGTGGGGAAGGGAAAGGGGAAGAAGATCACTGAGGGAAGGGGTTCTATTCCTCTTCCTCTTTTATTTTTTATAAATAATAATAATAATAACCTATTTATCATATCGTCATTAACTTTTAATCGTTTAATCAAATTGTTATTTGGTCTGTATTTGGTCGAAATCTTATAATTTTCTCTTGTTCATTAGCTTCAAAATAATTTTTCACCTAACCGCCTAAATTTTTCTCTCCGTAAATCCAAAAATTATTTAATGGAAATCCTGGACGTTACTGAAATATTTGAAGATTGGTTCATTATAGCTGAATTCATTTAGAGATGGAAATTGTCAAAATTTAGGGTTTTGAATTCGTTTTTGGGCTGCGTTGACGAGCAAGAGTTATAGATCTCCTTCATAGAATTCATATCAAGGTGCAAATTGTTAAAATTTGATATAACCCGAATTCTATTTGGGTCAATCTAGTAGGCCTGTGTCATAGATCTCAATTATGGTTTTGTTTTTTTCTATAAATTCATATTAGCGAGAGTCGCAAAACTCGCAATTGTATTTCAATATTTATAGTAGATTTGTTATTATACCTGTGATTTTTTTTTTTCCAAAAGAGTTTTTTTATATAAATCTGGTGTCTTACACTGTATTTTCTTTTTCCAATTATTGTTCGTTTTCTAACACTCTTCCATTTTTCCGCTAGACAATAAGCTTTCATTAAGATTTAGACTATTAGCTATTTCACACAAACACTCCCACCTAAGACTCAATGATGCCCATGTAATGATTTTAAAAAATATTCTCACATCGAGCTTTAATTTGCTCACAATACTAAGCCCAAAATTTCAAGTGATCAAAATGCCTACGATGACAATGTACCGCTCTGTCCTAAGTTTATGAAGTAGTTGTTATAATAAAAAATTACTAGAATATTATAATTTATAGATATAGTGTGATCATAAAAAGGAAATGTTAAAAACCAAAGGTAAATCTATTATACCAAATCAATCCCACTATATTTAGTGCTTAATCTGATCTGACATTTTGGGTTTATTTCCTATTTAACAAAGAAAATCCCTCCAAATTAGCGTCAATGTACTTACAATTAAAAAGCTACTAGATTACATGTCAAATCAAAATATCATAATAAATACCCACACTCTATTTGGCGATACTATCTAAGAATTCAATTAGGCAATCCAATATAACTAGGCAATTCAATTACTGTGGGTAATTCATTATTAATTGTCCCTAATTTTATTCACAATCTAATTACTAATTAGCCGATCTAGGATAAAGATCAAAATAATCTCTAAACTATGAAGGTCGTGACATTCTTATCCTTATACTATTTCTGTTAATAATGAAATACTTAAATTATTTTTCATTAATAAACTTATTTTTATTATGAAAATATCAATTTTATATGGACACGAGCACCGCACATATCGAAACTAACTTAGGTTTCATGTTTAAATCAATTTTCTTGGAGCGGTATGAAATATGAAGTATGCCCGAGGCGTATTTCTCTTTGTAGAAAGTGATCACATTGAAAAAAGCAGGTGAAGTGAAGTTGTGGAGAAGCAAACGGCAACCATCGAAGAGTAGATTACTCTCTAAAGAAAGCAAATTTGGAGGACCAAAGAATGATTGAAAGGGCATCGACAGAGTCTACATGGAAGGGGAGAAATGAAATATAACAATATTTCCTCATATTTCTCGATGAATCTCTTTTCACACACCTTATTGATTCTTCAATGCACCCATTTTGTCTCCATCAGAGATTCATTCTCATTTCTTTTCCCTCTCCCCTCCCTCTCCCTCTCCCTCTCCATTGCCTCTTCTTCCATCTCCAATCAAAGTCTCTCCAGAAGTAGTAGTAGTTCATTAGTCTCTTTGCGGCGTTTCTGATAGTTTCATCGGGGATGACGCCCATCTTACTATTGTACCATGGAGATTCATCATCACTATGTGAATGATTTGTCAAAGCTGACTTTTAAGTAGTCTTGTTCATTATCTTGATGAGATTTGACGGTCTTTATGTGAGGGCTCGACCTCAATTCTTAAATTTTTGCAGTGGGACGTAGAGCGATTGAACATCTAACTCTTATAATCTAGTCATAATGCAACACTCACTAAAGTTCATCCAATTTCCTAAACTCAAAACTATTGCACTCGCATGCAAAAATGAGCATTGCAAGCATATGGACTTGTAATAATTGATTATGCTACAAAGTAAAATTACACCATGAAACAAAAATTTATGGGAGAAAAAGAGGTTTAGTGAGAGTGCTTATAACACACTCTAAATAAGTCTTGCTTGCTTGCAGGTATTTGAGTAATTCATTTTTTTTGCTCTTTTGACAATAAATTTCTTTTTAAATCAATATTATTGCAATATTGTATTGTTGATTTGTTTATATATTTGTATATTTATGAAATAGAACTGTCTATAAAAGGAATTAGCTATAAAAATAGCACAAAGCTAAGATAGTATTCTGGTTACTCAAGTATTTTGTTAGCTCAAGTATTAAAAGGATGACCGTGAAATCCAGATTCAAACCACAATAACACATTTGGGAGCATCTCACACTATATACAAGTCTCATATGACTGACAACAACTCAATTTTCAATGCGTTAATCTAGGGATAGTAAACCTTCTAAAACCAAAAAGAAAAACTGCATAAAATATAAAAAAACACCTAGAATCAGAACACACGTCAATGAAAGCCAAATATGAACTGAAAATGTAGAGAGGGAAGGGAAAATACGAGAAAAGTTAGGTTTCATCATAAAAAAGATACATGTAAAAGCAAAAGTATATAAAAAGGAGTGAGCAGCAAGAAAAAAAGCTCAACAGCCCAAAAATTTACATGAATAAGCACTAATTTAAAATTATTTACAAAGAAAAATAGAATCACAAAAAGAATGCTGAAATGACTCAACAACACTAATTTTCTTAAAAAATGATTATGTTCCTCTTGAACCGAATACATTAAAATATGTAACGAGTGAGAAAACTACTTTTTTTTTTTTGACCTGCCATGCTCACCCCAACCCCAAAACAACCAAAGACTTCAATCCCAAAACTGCATCACCCACTAGACATCTCACCTCTTCAAGGGCCAGCCAAGAATACAAGATCATAGCAACGTGGATGATGATTCACATTTTCTTTTCTCAGCCTTGCCACACATAGCACATTTATTAGACAGGGAAACGCCTCTCTACAAGAGGCAAGGCAAACAAAGAAACACTGCACAATGGTTTTGAAATCAATTATTAGGAACTTGACCACAATCGAACCTTGCCAACAGAACTAATTTTATCAAATAAAGAGTTTAACTTGTAACCAAATATGTCGTTAAAAACAAAGCTATCAAGTTGATATTTCAAGTTCTGACTTTAAGAAAATCTAGTTATTTATAAAAAACTAAAGAGAAAATTATTACAAAAAGTAACTTAAAATTTTGTATATTGATTGTTTTAATATTGCAGAGTCTATGCTTTTAAATAGGGTAGAAAGTATCATAATGTAAAGATTAGGAAACATCTAAACATTAGAAAACTTAACAAATTAATAAAACGAAACAAGGGAAATAAAGTAACCAATAAAAGGAAACTTTAACTACATAATAAAAGAAAACTGGGACAAATTTGATTGATGAATTTCGTGACTATTCTTTCTAATTTCGTGTCTCATCTTTCATTAAGAATTAGGAAATAAGTGGTTGTCAATTTGATAGAGAAAAGAAAACTCTGCATGAAATTTTTAGGTGCATGTTTTCTTGTCACGAAAATATCTTCTAAATACTCAAATAATTTTGCCCTCTTTTGCATCCAAAACATCTTCTTCAATACTTAACAAAATTATTGATTTCAACTTTTGTTGAAAAGAATCTTCTTTTGGATTTCTAGAATCAATCCATTTAAGTCTTCATGCATTTTCTTCGTTATTGATCTTGTCATTGGACTTCCAATGTCTTGACATGGTTCTTTAACTTTGGTCTTAAAGTTGGTTGCACCTTGATTTGCATCATTTCCTCCCTCAAAAAGATCCATCCTCGAATTCCTTGCATCAAATAAAAATAAGTCATTAACATTAAAAGTAGCATTTACATTACCATATCACTAGGTAAATTAATCTTGTAAGTATTATCATTGATGCGTTCTAACACTTAGAATGGACCATCTCCTCGAAGTTATAACTTGTTTTTTTTAGGCAAATCTTTATTTCCTTAACTGAATCCAAACCCAATCTACGAGCTCGAAAATAATTTTCATTCAGTGCTTGTTTGCTTGACTATCATAGTATTCATTCTTTTTCTTAATGTTTTCTTTTACCTTTGCATGTAGTTCTCTAACAAATTTGGCTCTTTTCTTTCCATCAAAATTAGCAAACTTTTTAGTAAGCAAATATAACATATCTATTGTAGTTAAAACATTAAAACCATAACAATTTCAAATGATGAATAAGATGTAATAGAATAAACAATCCTGTTATATGCAAACTCAACACGTGATAAATACTTCTCTCATTGTCTTAATGTCTTGAAAAAATGGCTCTCAACAAAGTAGAAAGTGTTCTATTTACTACCTCAGTTTGTCTGAAAGTGTTCTATTTACTACTTTAGTTTGTCCATCCATTTGAGGGTTTTCTACGATTGATAATAAGAGTTTAGTGTTTAGTTTATTCCACAAAGTTCTCCAAAAATAACTAAAAAACTTAACATTTCAATTACTCACAATAGTTGTAAGTAAGCCATATAACTGCACAATCTATTTAAAGAATAAATCCGCAACATGTGTAGTATCATTAATTTTCAAAGATGCAAGAAAATTTGCCATCTTACTAAACCTATCAACAACAACAAAAATATTATTCTTTTCACTTTGAGTTTTTGACAAACCTATAACAAAATCTATAGAAATATCAATTTAAGGTTGAGTAGGTATTAGGAAAGAAGTATACATTCTGTGTGGTTTGATCTTCGATTTAGCTTTTCTACCCTCAATAAATTTATTACAAATTATTTATACATCATATCTCATCTTAGGCCAATAAAAATGCTCACATAAAATATTCAAAGTTTTGCTTACTAAAAAATGTCTCATTAATCCACTTTCATGAGTTTATCTAACAAACAATTCTCTCTATAAACACTTAGCAATACAAAGTTTATCTTTTTTAAATAGATAATCGTCATGTTTATAATAGTCACCATATGCAACATTTCACATAATTTCTAAATTTCACTAAAATCTAAATCTATTTTATATAATTCTTTAACAAGTTTCAATCCAAGCAATTTAGATTGTAAAGAAGTTAGAAGCATATACCTTCAAGACAATGCATCAGCTACTACATTTTCCTTACCTTTCTTACATTTGATCATGTATGAAAATATTTCAATGAATTCCATCCATTTTACTTGTCTTTTGTGTAGTCTTACTTGCAGCCTCAAGTGCTTCAAACTCTCATTATTGGAGTGAATAATGAATTCTTTTCACCATAAATAATGTTGCCACATTTGAAGTCCTCGAACCAAGGCATACGATTCCTTATCGTATGTGAGGCAATGCAAATCCGCTTCATTAAGCTTCTCGCTAAAGTAAGCAATAGGCTTGGAATCCTAGATTAAAACACCACCAATATCTTTTCCCGACGCATCACATTCAATCTCAAAAGCTTTATAAAAATTAGGTAAAACAGGTAATTGTGCATTAGTAAGTTTAACTTTTACGAGATTAAAAATTTGTTCATGTATTTCAGTACACTTAAATTCAACATTCTTTTTTACAAGATCATTCAATAGAGCTGCAATGATACTAAAATTTTGAGATAAAAGTTTAACGATAGATAAGAGTTAAAATTAATTATTGACAAAATCAGGAAAGTTTAAGTATATGGATAAGAATAATTAGAAATAAAGAAACGCAATTATAAATCAGAGTGACGCATCAAAAGCTTAGTAAACCCTAACCTACAAACTCGAGAATGACACAAGGATTGGTGCTATTGAATTTATATGAAGAAAACCTAGAAAGAGAAGAGAAAGTAAAAAAGGCCCATCGGGAGCAAGTAATGATTTAAATTTTGATGATGAAATTTTTTTAAGGATGGGAGATTACAACAAACTAGGCTTCGAATTCAAATTCAAAATCCTCAAATCAAATCAAACTTTGTAATTTCAGCCCTAAATCTCTAAAAAAATGAGAGTAAATCTGATTCCACCCACTGTAACTGCCAGAACTTTCTGAAAATCCGATTGGGAATCAAAATCCTGATAATTGTAGCTCCTAGAGTCTCTAAAAATTCGATTAGGAATCAGATTTGTAGGAAAAATTTGTCTAAATGCGGATGTTCAGCAAAATATTAGAATGGACTTCAGATTTTAGGGGCGAAGGTTGTTGAAACCTCTCCTATAAATGGAGAAGCTCGGTGAAGGTGAAAAGCACACCGAGCTCTCTCTTGATAGCACTTATGAAGCTATCTCTCTCTCTCTCTCTCTCTCTCTCTCTCTCTCTCTCCCTCCCGAGTTCTTTCAAAGGAGTCTTACCTTCGACCACTGTTCTTTGACCACCACTCCGGTTCTAGACACAGCCAGAGCTCCAAGGATGCAGCAGCTCCACTCGAGCGGTCGAGCTTTGAAAGACTTTCTCTCAGTTGAAGTCGTCGCTATCGCCGCCACCGAGAAAAACTCTCGGTGTTCTGGTCTGAAGCACGTGAAGAAATTGCGAAGAGGAAAAGAAAGAAGAAAGAGCTGGGTTTTTTGTTTAAGTCCAAACCTGGTTCATTAAAGGATGACCCAATTGAACTAGCACAGCTGAATCGATCCGATCCGATCCAACTAAATTGAACCCGACCAAAATTTTTTCTGGAATTATACCGAACCGATTTAAGATTTTACCAGTAAGAAATTTCTGTCTAATTCCTTATGAAATGGATTAAGCGAAGTAGGAAATTAATATCCAAAATTTTACTTAGGCACGAAAATTCCAAAGGTCGTCTGAATCAATCCAATCTGACCCGATCCAACCTAAGAGTACACGTAAGAAATTTTTGCCCAAATTCCTCTGAAAAATTGGATTTATTTTAAGTGTGAATTTAATACCAAATATTTTTTAGGCAGGATACTATTGAAATATTGAAAAATCTCGATAAACCCTAACTGGAGAATCCAAGCACAAACACTAAGTTTTCAACGTTTTGACTGCGGCTCTACATCACAAAATCCATATTATTTTCTTATAATTATTTTGTTACATGTTTCTGATATTTGAGCACGTATGTTTAGACATTGACATAGAATTGTACAAAGATAAAATTGGTAGGACATTTTATATGTGTATGAATATGATAGAATTGACGAAAAATACGTGATAACAAAAACGTAAACGACAGTGAGATGGTGAACTTGAACGAAAATGAGATGGTTACGCCAGAATGATAATGAGATCACTGCGCCTGAACGAAAGTAAGAAGGTTGTGCCTGAACGATAATGAGATGAGTATACCTGATGTAATAATCCGGGAATTTCAAATTTAATTTTTATTTTCTAGAATTTTTAGTTAATCCCGGTCGGAGTTTTGAGAAATATTTCAACGGAAAAGATTTAAATTATAAGACTCGAAGCCTACTTTTGCGATTGGTTTTCAGAATTTAAAGTCGGGAGGTCGCGAAATTAACGAAATTTCAGACAATTGAAGCACGTGAGGGCAATTTGGTAATTTACAATTTAAAATATATATATATATATATATATATGAATCACCCGAATGGCTTCGGG